>JANTCA010033514.1:0-20961 GCA_024741275.1 Chironex yamaguchii | reverse complement strand
TGGCGTGAAACTCTGAGTAACGAATTTACCGTTTGTCGTCTATTAGTGTTTCTTCTCTAATACGCTCTATGTGTTTTTGACGTATTGGGCACTGTTCAACGATAGTGTACTACCATTCGTAATAGACAGATATAATATATATAATACGTCAACAGACACAGTTCTTTAGATATATGTCGAGAGTGAGCATTATCACAATACCTGCACGAAGTGGGAGCCGACCGGGCTCTAATGTATATATATATATACATATAAACAATTAAAAACAATTAAGCTAACACTATAATAACAAATTGTTCTAGGCCTCATACACAATTGATCGTATATGGATTCCATATTACTCAAAAATTGATGTAAATGATGTGCCTGGGGTCATAAGGCTGTGTTTGTCAATGAATGTTAACGAGGGAGTTTAGGTTTGAAAATATTCACTTGGCTGTTGCCCTTCTGCCGTCGTAGCAAGTGAGCAAAGGGGGGATTTCCTTTTATAGCCCCATTTGTTCGGTATTTCTGGGTTTAAAGGGTGTTTACCGTAGTTGTTTTTTTAGTCAGTGTTTCTGATTGCTAATTAGTTGAAAACCAGATATATTACTTTGTCTTATTCTCAGAGAATTATATGAAACACCGTTTTTTTTGTGTCTTTAGGATATGTTTTATTTTAAGCAAATTTTAATTTAGTTTGTTTAAATTAGTGGTCCTCTTGTTTTATCTAGGAGAGACGGAAGCGCCGAGACCACGAACTGCAGGCAGCGACGCTTATTCAAAGCTACTATAGAAGATATAAGCAGGTAACTTATTGTGCCTATGTTACTGCCGTCATTTGCACTTCCGGGCGCTTTTTTAGGGTCCCTTCATTAGGTCTTTCATTGCTACATTGCTGATAGAGCCAAACGTTTACAGACTTCCATGTTTATTTACCACTCAACGTCTTAAATGTAGTAAATCAGTTACAGCGAACTTAAGTCGACTTTTGATTACATGTTTATCTTTTCTTTGATTGTATAACTGGTGTTTTTGGTGATACTTTTCGTGCACCTGTAGACAAGAAGTTATTAAACTTTAACTCTAAAGTGTATGTTCACGCGAGCAAGATTAAAGACCATCTCCATGTGTGCGGCCTTACGGAAAGTGTAAAAATGCCCTGCTAAGTCTATGTTTATTTGTGATCTCCATAAACATGTACTGTTTAACTGATAGCTGTTTATGTTATGGAGTAAGGAAAAAAGAGAAATGTGTTTGAAAAAATGATAAAAACATCTTTAGCAAATGATTCATAAAAATGTAATGCCATGGGTCTAGTATATAACCTGTTAAATCTTGTCTTTGTATCAAAAATAGTGAATGGAGGATCTGAAATAAGGATGTGCTCGGTGGAAATTCTTCAAAAAATTAATAAGCGGGAGGTGGGGGTTGGGGGGTTGGTACGTTTAATCGGAACTCGGTAATTTGCACTTACAATACCTTTGTCATAAAACATTTAGATGACGCAGCTATCTTGAAGCGCGTTGGACGTTGAGCCAATATTTCCAAACTCAAAGGGGCCGTCTCCCTTCACGTTTTGAGAGTTTCATCTATTATTTTGATACTTGTATAGCGGAGATCTTTATCTCGATTGAAGAGTACTTAAGCGAGCACCAGGCAAGTACAATCATAACACATGGCACCCGACAGCTGCGGTTCCGACAGTCATACTACACATTTACAGCTCGCTAATCATGATCTGTGTTATGTGCAAATTTGATGCCACCCTAGTTACTCCAAATACCTTACCTCAGGACTTCAATCACGTTAAGAGGGTATGTCTCCTCAGTCTGTATTTCCATAAACTGAGTGATACCATACACTCGCTCCGGGTATTTTCGGGTATTTATTTCGGCATTTTAATTGGACGGACGTGTTTAATTCGACTACCAATTTTTTTAATTCATTAATTGCCAGTCAGTGGAAATTGCAGTGGAAGTAACAAGAGTTTACTAAACAGGGAGAACAATATCTCCATTTTTACGATTTTTGTATTGGGTTTTATTTTGTTGCCCTTTATGCAGTATCATGACGTGACAATGCATCATATTTTGACATAATAGTCACAGGATTAAACCCTTGTGCGGGTAGAAAACTATCTTTAATTTTTCTTTATTAATGTTTAGCCCTATCTGCAAACTCCAGTGGGCCGCGGCAAGGAAGGGTTAACTATGTGGCATGTAGCTGCCTCCACAAATGGTAAAGGATTTAATATAGTAAACCGTGAACTGCTCAGTTGATATACCAAACATGACGTGCGGTTACTTAGTTTTAATTGTTCATTCTTTATGTCTAGTATGCTTCCTTTAAAAAGATGCAGAAGGGAGCATTGTTGATACAGAGTCAGTTCCGTGCACATCGAGAAGAACGCAAGAAAAGCAAGGCCGCATCAATTATTCAAACCTATTACCGGCGGTACAAGGAAAGAAAAGATTCTAAGATGGATATTCAAGAGCGAAATAGAGCTAAACAAGACGCAGAAAGACGAGCCAGTCGTTTTTTAAAGCAAAATTCCAGCAGGTAAGTAATAAACAATACAGATTATAGTAGTGCTTACCGTTTCAGTGATAATTGTTGGAAACATAGAAATTTACTGTGTCGTTACAAGTCGTTGATATTATATACTCGAAAGCTCTGAATAGTCCTTCGTTTGTCATTATCAAAGTAAGGACTCCGTAATAAGAGTAAGACCAGGATGTTTATGCAGGCTCAAATACATGTCTCAGTTTGAGTCCTTTTGTGTTCATGGAATGGCAGTTTATCACGTTTTTTCCATAACAGTTGCAAGTTCCTTAAGTTGCTTATGCATTCTGTTCCTGCAAATGGATATTTACAAAAATTTGATAGCTTCACTGCAGAAGCTTTTGTTCTGCCTAAGTTCTACTATGCGGGCCTTGTATTGTAAAAATTTAACTGGCTTTGTTTTTGTTTTGCCAGGTTACTGGACTTTTCCGTTGACTTTAGTCAAAAAATGTGATGCATTTACCTACGAAAGATGACTTTTTCTAGAGGTTAACCTGATCACCGCTGGTGTCGTTTACACTCCATCACTTATGATCACCTGTAGCAGTTGTATGTATTACTTTGTGTTGATCCCGTTGTCATCAATGCCTTTCTACACCGTCAATTATCCTTCAAAGATTGATCATTTGTGGCGATGAAGGATGGATCTCGATACAAGAGAACACTTATGTGTAAGGGATGAAACAAATTTGACTGTCAGGTGAATGCATTCTTTCGTGAAAGTACTTAACAGAATTTTTTTGCCTATGTGACTAATTTTTAAGGGGATGCTAGAATCCATACGTTTACATCCCTGCAAAGTATTAGCTCGGCAACAAGCATAGGTTTCGTGTTAAGGCAAAATTTAACAAAGAAATCTATTCCATAAAAATTTTCCTACGAAGTTTCTCAATATGGTATTTGCCTTTACCCTCGTACACGAAAAAAGAAATTCTTAGATGGTATTCGGTACAACCATAATAGCTAAAGCCATCTATAAAGTAACTTTATATGGCTATCTTTGGACGTCAGTGTTATTTTTAGATGGGATACTAAGTAATAAGTTGCACGCTCTATGTAGCCGTAGAAGATTTCCGTATTGCGAAACGGTGCAAATATTTCCAACTATGACGAGATAGTGTTTTATGTCAATTTCACTGGAACCTGAGCAGTTGAATTTTCATATGTTTGGTATGAATAAGAGGCAAGATAATGGTCTTCCCCTTGTTCAATTTGCTGCCCCGAAGCATCGATGTGAAACCATGTGAGTTACTGTTCCGTGTTTGTCGTGTAAGAGAAAGGTTGACAGATTTAGCGTTGCATAATGTTGGTACGGTGAACGCCATTCCTAACCGCGGTCAATCTTTTTTATGGATCAAGTAAGTCTCGTTATACTTAAATCGCTTTGACTTCTGTATGACTTTGTTACAGTCATCTGCCTGTTTTTTGGTATATTGTAAGGACAAGCAGGTACAACTGACTGGGAATTGTGTACTGGGGAGGAAGAGCACGAGGTAGTTCTCTCATTGTAGTTTGTATTCTAAACTTACTTGTCCAGGGCCATTTTCTACTAATTAGACCTTCTGCACATCAATTTATCTTAGTTGGTGAATAACAAATGCAGCATGTGCACGATTTCTGGCCCGGTTGCTATGTACTTGCCTGTCGGTTTTGCTCCATACTATAGAAATCATTGGCCCATATGGCCACACATTTTAACTGGGGAAATATGTAAATTGTGATTATCGTTCATCATAACTACCGTTCGTTTAGGCTGTATTTTCGTAACAAGTTAACTTGATGTGCACCGTTCTTATCCATGACATTAGTGATGCTAAGCCAGGTTTTTGCTGGTACAAAATTGCCAAGGATAAATTTTAGGTTGTAGCATGCATTTTAAAACAAGGATGTCTATGTACGGCAGGTTTATCTAGACACACCGACGATTTCCATGTTCTGCACAGTGCATCATTGGTAGGTTTTGTGTTGTTTAGCAACACAATTGGATTTAATTGTCTAGCTATATGTAAAGAAAACTTGTAAATAATTGGGAAACTCTTGTAAAAAATATTGATTACCCCTGGAATTTTCAGTGATAATCACTTAAAGATAATCAAGCTTCCATCTCTAATAGATATTTGAGCTAACTTATTTATATACGTATATATATTATATATGGGTCAGAAAGAATAGGGATGTCTGTCCATTTACAGTCGCCTTACTTCGGTTATCTTTATTGTTACGTTCTTATATCATAATATTTGTCATCCTGATCAATTTATTGGATGCCAGAAATTCATTGCTTTGCCTTTTTTGTCGGTTCTCAGTCTCCCTTCCGTTTCTTTTGTGTAAATGATTAATTTCAATCGTCAACAATAAAGTAAGAGTAAGCCTAAGAACAATACTGGCTCCTACGGAAAATTATTTGCCTTTAATTCTTGCCACGCGCATTGCGTATTTTGGAGTTCACGCCATTGCTCCCTTCTAAAATTGTTTTTCGTATCCGTAGAATAACAATTGACTTTATGATAAATGGTTTTGGTGCTGAATGCCCGCAAACAATTCTCATCGTTAAATTCTAAGACATCGTCAACGCCTTCCATGCGCCCAAAATTTGGCCAGCGGCACTAAATGTTGCAACTTTGCTACAGCTGTTGTGTTTACTACGGTCATCTCCACATAATTGATTATTGCTATTGCTATTTGATAATGTTACTTTATATGCAGGTACTGTCAGTATTCGAAGTTAAAAATCGAAATGTTCATGTTCTACTCGGTGTTTATAATGACTGAATGGTTTACTTCTTGCAAAAGAAAAATACGAGAGAGCCGTGCGAGAGAGAC
Source organism: Chironex yamaguchii (assembly GCA_024741275.1). Lineage (NCBI taxonomy): Eukaryota > Metazoa > Cnidaria > Cubozoa > Chirodropida > Chirodropidae > Chironex > Chironex yamaguchii. The sequence goes on along the minus strand of JANTCA010033514.1, from coordinate 15,594 downwards.
TTATGAATTTGTAATTATCTATGCTGGATTATTTCAAATTTTTCAAGTGACATGAAAACGCTTTGCCGTAGCTATGCGGTTTTTGCAGTTTTGGCTCGCATGAGTTAGTGGTTTTATGTCAGTATATGATCCACAATCACGGTCAATTACAATGCAAAGGAAATATTGACATTTAAATGTGCCTATGTTCTGTTTATCCCACTTTATCCCACTATGCCACATATAATTGTAATGGTTATTATGATTACTACAACTTGCGGCCTCAGTTGGACGTTTTTGCTTGATAGGTCTGTTCGATGGAATGGGATAAAATCTTTCTAGATTGGTTCTGCTATAATGATGCTGTTTATGTAAGTTGCTTTTGATGTTAAGGTTTGAAGTGGTGCAGGGAATTTAAATTAAATTTTATTCAGCAAGTTTATTTTGGTTTAATTTTCAGCCAAATAATAGCTTTTAAATAATGGTATTTAAATTCCAAGCACCGATAGCACTTGTGGAGAAAAATAACCTTATTAGACTGCTGTTTCTATCACTCATTTTATAGTTGATTCCTAGTACAAGTCTGAGTAAAATTCAATCACTCACTCTACCCATCTAGCTTTTACAGTACCATCTCCCTTCAGTCTTTATGGTGTTTGAATATTTTAATGAAACTGTTGAAAAAAAGCTGAGAACGTTTCATCATCCAAATTTGAAAGAGCAGCAAAAAAGGCAACTTTTTAAATTGTATTGAAAATTAACTAAACATTATTTAAACGAAATACCGGTGACACTGGGATCAGCAAATGATTGCAGCCGTCTGTGGTAGCCTTGAAAGATATTGAGCAAGACTGGCAATCCACAAAGAGAAAGTTATACCACAAATCTTGTCATTGTGAAATGATTCACTGTAATGTTGAGTTATGCGAAGTTAAATGACTAAATTTTAAGAACGATTTTCTCTTTGTGTAAAAGTTGAAGGCTTCTAACAGAGTTTATAACTACGTGTAGTGCTGTATTTGGCTTCCTCATAATGAGGTCACAGTTTTCGTACAAAAGTCATAATATCAGTAATACGGCAAACAAGCTTCTAAAATTACAAATTTTAGTTGGAGGAACAATTTACTAAGCCAATATAAAGATATCAACTTATTTTCAAATTGCTGTCTCAAACAAGGAAGTAATCATAAGTTCCATAATAAGAAGTTTTTATTAAACTTACAATTATGTAATTACGGTCACTTATGTCAGAAACACAGAACATTCTAATCATTCAGTTTAGCTTTCGAGCTAATAAGGTTTTTTGTGAGTCTACATCCTGTTTCAGGGATTTCATTCGAAGCTGTGTCTTTCCTTTGTTAAAGATTTACAATGTTTATTCATTAATAAATAAATAGCGTCACGCAAAAAAGAATAAAAGGCAATTTTATACATAGAGTAGGTGACTCTCCTCGAAATAGAAATCAATCTTCTATGCAAATGCAAAATTTGCGAACACTTTTTGCACCAATTAAGTTTTCCTCTACTGAGTCGACAATGACTGACAACTCACGCTCCTCCAAAAGGTAGGTAACACTGTCCTTGGTTTTTTCACCTGTTCTACCTCACAACCTCTTTCAAATAGCAAGATTTTATTTTCGAAAGTCAGCAGAAAATTTGAAATAAAACTATATATCTATATATAGTTTATACATACATATATTTTGCATTTACATCCAAACATGTAAACAGTTTAATGTAGGGCAGCCGACGGTGTGCCCCCTTCCCCCTGAAAGAAATACATCGTGGTTTTCATATCTACAAATGAAATCAAAGCTTTAATTCCTAAGTAATTTATGTCAAGGACACCGTAGAAACATGAACACAAAATTATACTTAGCTCTGGTCTCCTCTTCTATATTCCTTTCAAGCTCTTCAAACGATTAGTTGGATTTAAATTTCTCTGTTGAAGTATCTTAGTTTGCATTTCTTTACGTAATATCTGTAGTCAAAGAAAATGCACTCATGTGAGGTATCCCCTGGGACTGATGAGCCCATCCCGGGAATCTTTGGGTTTACCAACGACAATCATTTCTACCACGCGGTCAGTTAGAGCTGTTGGAAATGCTCAAGCTCTGAGTACAGTAAAATTATTAAGGAGAAAACATGGCGAAGGAGACTGTACCTATGTGATCAAATTTTTCTGCGTCAGCAAAGGTTACTCCATTTTATCAAGAGTCTTGTTAGAAATGACTGAGATTGACTGAGACTCGCCTCATAAGAATCAGGCGAGTATTTATCAGACTCCTTCAAGTTTACTAACACTAAGGATAGCAAAACAATATGGAGTCAGAACTGGAATGTTACTTGTTGTATGCTAAAGATTATTTCATCGTTCATTTTAATGGTTTATTCATACACCTTTATGTTGCAAAATGTCTTAAAACAGCCATTAAAGGAGAAATTCGGGAGTAAGATATATATATATATAACAGCGTGTTACAGGGAAGACATTCTGCTATGCTTGACTACCGTTCAGCTGAAGTAAAAGAATTTTTGTAGCGAAGGACTGTTAAGGGATGTTAAGGGATCTTACAAAAAATACATCAAAAGTACCCGCCAAACGTAAGGAGAAGAGTGTGCATTGCAACAAAGACAGAAAATTGTGGCTGTAACATTATATCGGAGACAGTAATCAAGGTCTACTAAGTGAAACTGTAGAATTCCGTCTGGTAGCAACGAATACATTGGGAGAATAAATAAAATATTAAGACCACAACACTTCAAAATCAAATAAAAATGAGCATCATTGTATCGGTGGATGAAAATCAATGGTTATTTAGTATTGTAACTACATACGGACGAAGAATCAAGAGAAACATTTTGCACGTCTGTAACAGTTTTTCAAACAAAAGAACCTGTTATATATGTTATATAGACACTTGTTTAATCAGTATCACAGTAGTGCAGGAATTAATAACAAATTCTTTGGAAAAATCATTCGCTTAACTTTAACACCATCTTTAAGTTGGTTTTTTGTCCGTGACTTTTTTTGCTTTATCTTGACTTGTAATAAGTATGCAAAAGCATTGGAAGTAAGAGGCCGTTATGGACTTGTCATATATGGACATAATATCAAAGATATTACGACTAATAATTAAGCATTAAGAGCAGAATATGGTCATGTTACTATGATAATCAACCTATTTGTATATGTCAAAGATTAATTACACGAGAAGGGCAATGAAACACGGATAACTGAGCTATTAAAAATCCAAAAATATAAGGGACTCATATAATCTTACACATGATAGACTACGAGTTTGGTACGAGCTCCAGCGGGAAGTCGAGTGGGAAGAAAAAGAGCATAAATTATTATCAACGTCCTGGAGCATTTTGACTGAGCCTTTTTCCCTTTCAATAGTCAAATCAAAATTAACTAGAACATTAAAATGGACTTGCAATATCGATGTTAAGCCAAGGCAAACCTTTACGTGGACACTAGATTTAAAGGAGATAGAGGTAATGATTTTGTACATGGGGCAACATTTTTGATTTGTAAGGGCGAGATAGGGAATTAACTTGCTTTGAATTTCTAGAACATTATTTTATGACAATATCAACATTTACATCTGCCAAGCAATTGTAAAGCAGTGTACTCTCATCAGGAGTGTTGGGATGATTTCTGATACCATAAAACCTGCTAGATAGATTAAAGTGGATAGATAGAAAAATAGGTAGATAAAAAAGATTGAGAAATTGATGGATAGATAGATTGATGGATTGATAGATTGACAGATAGACAGATTGACGGATTGACAGATTGACAGATTGATAGATTGACGGATTGATGAATAGATATGTGGGTAGTTTGATTGATAGATTAATAAATTGATAGACAGGTAGATATGTAGATAGATAGATAGATAGATAGATAGATAGATAGATAGATAGATAGATAGGCAGATAGATTGATAGATTGACAGATTGATGGATTGATGAATAGATATGCAGTTAGATAGATTGATAGATTAATCAGCTAATAGATAGTTAGGTGGATATGTAGATAGATAGATAGATAGATAGATGGATAGATAGCTATACACTTATACTATATTATTAATATCTAATACACATGTTGTTTATACGTCATATTTAGAATCTTGCCGCATTTGAATAAACATCTAACAGCAAGCTGACGTAGAAATAACACTTAGCATTCGTAAACGTCTTCTATTATATCTCTGATTACGTCATTTGACAATCATTCATCCTATATTCTTTTATTTAGGTGCTATTGCATCACTGTAAGTTCATTTTATACCCTGCAGTGATGGATCATGTAACATACGGTATGTATCAATGTTATTAGTTTAGTATGGTATAATATATTGCCTCACTGCTTCTTTCCTTGTATTGATATTGAAATTTGGTGGTAAATAGTGAATAAAAAGGTTCTGTCTTCAAATAACTGAATGAAAAAGCTTCTTTATCAATGTGTGCAAGAAAATGCTGAAAAATCAGTAGTTGTGTACTCTTTGCAAATAAGAAAATTCTGATTAGCGTAATTCAGTTACTTGCTATCCAGTTGAAAATAGATAATCAATACCATATTCACTATGATAATTATTACTTATTATAAAACTCTTGTGGTTTTTTTTATTTTTCAGGGATCCATCGATCCTTGGGGTTTTGGTCTAAAAGAGATCCACCAGGTGCACTGTTAGTTATCTGTCTGTTAAATTTCTACCTATAAAAAATATCATAAATCATGTATTATATATTTTTGATTCGACATGGAGAAACCCGCCAAAGAACATGTCCTCGTCAACTATAAAAGACTACAAATTTTTTAGAAAATACGTCGGCAACATTCAAGCAAATTCATTCATGAACCAGTGAACCTTTGCTCCAGCTTATCGGCACTAAGATAGTTTTAGGCAACAAACGTGGATATAATTTTTATACAACACAAAAGCATTAAATTTAAAGATAGGCTATAATTTCCGACAGAAACACCTTATGACCCATACTAGAGCAATATCGATAGCATGAGGACAATGTTGAAATGGCGGTTTATCCATTCTTCATACCAAAACATAAAAAGTTAAATAATGACGTGACAACAATGTACAAATGTTACCAGTTCAACACCTCCCTCCCCCAAAACAATATAGGTACAAGTTAGCTAGTAAAGGCATAGCCAATGCTAACAGCAGTAAAAGAAGCAGCAGCAACAGTAGTAGTAGTAGTAGTAGTAGTAGTAGTAGCAGCAGTAGTTGTTGTAGTGGCTGAAGAAGGAGAAGTAGCACTAGTAACAATAGTAGTAGTAGTAGTAGTAGTAGTAGTAGTAGTAGTAGTAGTAGTAGTAGTAGCAGTAGTAGGTTTAGTAGTAGTAGTGGTATTTAGTAGTGGTGGTAGTAGTAGTAGTAGTAGTTGTAGTAGTGGTGGTAGTAGTAGTAGTAGTAGTAGTAGTAGTAATAGCAGCAGTAGTTGTAGTATTGGTTGAAGGAGGAGAAGTAGTAGTAGTAACAATAGTAGTAGTAGTAGTAGTAGTAGTAGTAGTGGTAGTGGTAGTAATAATAATAGTAGTAGTAGTAAACGAACAAAAAATGATATGAATTTTTTAATAGACGTCCTTTGCTGGTCCTGAAACAGGCAAGAGTTGTTAGTAATATTGCTTCAAAGTCAAAATTGTAAGTCCAAAACACTAGGTATTGCGCAAATATTCCAATTGCTAATTTATGCAAAGGATGGCATCTTTACCCATGTAACACAATATGAATCCTGTTTACGCCATAAGGGTGATGAAAAGGGTCTTGAACTACCTTGCTGTAAAAACAAGCCATACAAAAATTAAATATTATGAGATAGCTACAAATTTATACAAGGTAGGCAATGATCTACTTTTGTAATGCATAACAAATTACGGTACCAGGGGAGATAGGTGGATGCTCTGTAGATATTGCAGAAGGCAAACTAAACACGAGAGGGGTCAATGGCAATTATTTCAATATTCAGGCAATGTCAAAAATGCAGCAAATGTAAAATGTTAAATATATTTCTTTCGAATAATGCATGACCAAGACAAAGTGATCCGGAATTCAGGATTTGTATACTTTAAGAGAAAATTAAGGCGTCTGGAAGAGTTTTGTCTGTACGGATAGAAATCAAATTATAAGCTAGAAGACGTTGTACAAAGCTATTTAATGAACTGTTATCCGTATCAGTGGAAGTTGCTGTGCAGCGATCTTGTTCCATTAAAGTGTACACTAGCAGCAAACAATATTCAACATTGATGCACAGTGAACATGTGACACAAAGTTTGAAGTCTCGAGTGAAAACAAATTTGAAAATGTAAACTCTATGGTAAACTCGCAATGGCATGATGGCTGACAGAAACGCTGAAAGAAAAGAGAAAGGTGAAGAAGGTAATATGGTGGGTAGGTATTTTGTTAGTGTGTAGCCGTGACTAATAAGATTAAATTGTTAACAATAAAATTAAGCATAACCTTTATCTGTTTAGTTAACCATTTACCAAATAACTATTAAATAGGCACTACCAATTGTTTCTGCCCACCACTACTGTTCACCTACTTTTTTTTCTAAAATTCACATAAATTTCTGTTTTTCTGTGTCGGGATATGGAATTTTAATAAAGTTGGGAGTTCCAATATTTGTCAACATATTTCATATATCTATTAAAACAACACTGCTTGATACCGAATGTGATAGAATACATTTCTACTACTATTACGCCACATTTTCCTCATTTCAGTCGATTTTACATCGTGCTATGATTGCTGATGCCCCCTCCAAATTATTTCCAAATAACATTGCTTTGTGCATGGATCTTAGTCCGACAGTCCCTGGAACTTTATCAAGATGCCTTAAATCACTCATGCTGTGCTTAAAGCAGGTATTTGACTTGTGATTACAAAAATGCATGTTTGATGAGGCTGTTTCCTTGTAATTCGACAGAATGGCATTTAACGTTTTGTTATCTGGGACAATATTCTCATAGAAAGAACTAAAAATATTGCGCTTATGCTTTGAACAGACGAGTGTAAAGATGACATCCTTTTGCGTTGCATTTTTAAGGTAGCTATGTTTTTCTGGATTTTTTTTAATGGGCAAGATTTTTTTGCTTCTGCCAAATCAAGTTCTAGGTCAAGAGTTATTCTTTTTGAGTGAAACTGCATAATTTTTTACCTCTACTGTTTCAAACTATCTTTCGCAAGTTCACAACCTGCGTTTGAAGTGCATTGCAACGCTTGCAATTGCACACATTTTTGTCACGTCTGAACTGTACAGGTAAAATTTACTTAGCTCGTTTAGTGCTGCAACGCTTGCAGCGGTCCCAGTGCATTCCTGGTGCCTCTCATAAGCAAGCAACTGATTATTTTGGAGGTATGATTTAAACTCGTTGATGAATTACAGTTTGTTTTTGATTAATTGTATTATGTATAATTCTACTGTACAAGCTGACTGTAAATAACTATTAAAGAATCCTACTCCTGCAAAATGTATTGCAGATCATGTTCACATTTCAACGGTTTGTGAGGACAAAAGAATTGACTCTGAAACTGTTCTTGTATACATTTTTCGAGTTTGCTTTTGAAGATGTTATTTATGGTCAGCTCGTACTATTTTTTAGATGCCTCGGTTGTCACTGCACAACTTTAATAGAAATCTTGGTGGAGTAAGGTTACTCTGAATGTTGATGCGTGGGACTTTTAAAGCGTAAAAATTTCAAACCCTTATCGAATTATCAGACATTTTGGTTCTAGTAGTAACATAACATCGCTATTATATTTTGTTTGTAAAAAACTCCTTTCTACTTGTTCTCATCACTAAGTTAAAACATTCTCTCTTAATCGTGTTTTTCAAGACGACATTATATCTTATTAAAATGCTAGGCTTCCTTAGACTTCTCTTTACTTTTCATACGCATAACACCTTCGGTATTTTTTATCACAATCAAAAACATTACCTTCGTCCTTTCTGGTTGCCTGTTGCTACCAATATATATTTGTTCTCCATTCGTGTTAGTTCCTCTGGTAACTAAACTAAAACTCTTTCTTAACAAGAAAAAGGACTCAGCGTCGAATAACCTTCTACGTCTACTATTGAGCTATTTTGCTCAGTAGAAAAGTTGTCAGAAATGCAATCGTGAAACCAGGGTTTGACGCTCCGTTCACCACAATCATAACTTAACTACTGAGTTCTATTCCCATTTATGATCTTGAAGTCCAGGCATAAAATGCCTCTCACATGAATACCCTTCCCAACTCGGTCTGACAGCTTAACCAAACAATTTCCTCTTATCTTGATAAGTCATATAGTGTAATATTTGTTCTTTGGGATTGCGAGATATTCCTTTCTCTGTCTACAGTGCATCTATGCAATTACCCTAATCTCAACTTAAAAACAAGCGCTGACTTCCGCTCCCACAAACGAAGCTTCATCATACCGTTGCCATTGCTTTGGCACTCTGATTGCCTACTGGCAACCTACCAATCTTTGGTTCCAAAAACATTGCTTATTTTGAATGCATGATATTTTAATTACCTTACCTTTACATGATTAACTTGGTCTGCTCTCCTAAAGCTAATCTAGTCCTTAGCATTATAGCCTGTCGATCTGTTAGCTTAGCTAGCACTAACTATCCAATGCCATTTAAAATCACTATCGTTGCAGCATTATTACGGTCTACAAAATTTTCTCTACATATAGTAAGATATTCTGTACTTTGTCGTCTTAGCGTATAAGTTGTTTTCATCACCTGTGGCTTACAATGTTGTCTTTTCCAGAGGAAGCAGATTGTCCAATGTCGCTATACCTCTTCATCGTTCCATTAATGTTTTGGTCTCTTAAAAAGACTGGTTTCTTTAAAAAATTTGAAAAACTTATATTTGCACCACTAATTGGCCAACTTATCTAAACTAGGCCACAGCGTCACCAACTTCTCCATCTCCACAGCTACTATATACCTGAGCATTGCATTCTTGTCGAGATGTTGGCATTGCGTACTCCTGCAATCCGATGCTTGTCTAATACACTTTGGCAGGAAAAATGCCTGAGTCAAACAAAATATCTCTGAGTACGACATTGTGCTCTGTTCATTGTCGTCTCCACACTCCATCAAGCCATGAAGACCATAAACAACACCTGTGCGCAAGCGAACCAACTCGTTTTCTTCTACGTTTTCATGGTCCCAACACCGTTGTCGTTTATGGAATACCCGTCTCTTCTTACATGGTATTCAATACATTCCACCCTTGCTTTCACCTTGTTAATTTAACATCTGATCACAAGTAGGCCGCAATGTCTCCACCCCTTAACAACACCGTTCTACACCCATTACGTAGGTAATTAGTGTTGCTAGCGTCACCTTTCTTTGTTTTGTTCCATAAGCTCGACAATCTACTAACTCTAGGTTTCTGGCTATATAGTATTGATTGATTCACCCAGTTTTGAACTAAGTTGATACTTTAGTCTTTTTGTTTCTTAGCTTCTTTGTGCAATGGAATCGCTCATGTTTCGAGCTGATGGGATTGCCTTCACTAACTATCAATTGCTGGTCTAAGATACTTTGGCAGTAAGAATGCTTTAGCATAACAAAGTATCACTGAGTACTGCATGATGCTCTATACATTGTCGTCTCTACACTCCAGCATGTTTCCGTTTCCAAAAGCATGTCTGCGTGTCTGTGTGTCTGCGTCACAATGCTGGCATTTTATTTCCAAGCTCACCGTCTCGCGGTTATTTATATTTCGATGGTACAAACACTGTTGCAATCTATGAAATACATGTCTCTTTTAACATATTCTATGCTGTGGTTCCTTGCTTATGCTTTACTAACTTCACATTTGTTTGCGTCGGTAACTAACAATCATTCGCAATTCTATCACACATTGGCAGCAACAGTACGATAGTCTACAAAAGTATCTATGTACCGCACGATGTCCTTCACTTTGTCCCCTCTGCACTCCACCATGTCTTGGTTTCCACAAGCATCACCTGTGTGTCACAATGCCATTGCCCGCGCTAGCAGACTGTCTCGTAGTTGTCTACATTTCCATGGATCCAACACTTTTGTGGTCTATGAAATAGCTGTCTGCTTTGAAATAATATCAACAACTTTGGTATCGTTTCGTTTACTACATTCACTTCCCATCTAATCTTATGTAGGCCACAGTGTCATCAACCTCTCAAACCCTCGATTTCATTATACTAAGCCCATTAGCATGACATTTTGATTTGTTTCTCTAACCTTTCACCTTTTTCCCTTCAATTACTACAGTCTACTATTTTCAGGTTTGTAACCGCATGATATTAATTGCTTTACCCACTCTGGGCCCAAATTATTTCATTTGTTCTTTTTTCTTCTAGAGTTACTCGATACCTTACCATTGCCGGTATCTATTTGCTACTCCGATCCCATTTAGCGGAAACAATACTGCAGTTTATCAAAATATCTCTACGTACTGCATAGTCTATACTTTGTCTTTCTTGCGTCCGCGCTATTTTCTTTGCCTTTACTCTCCACAAGGCCTTGGTTTCCATCAGCATCACAATTATGCCACTGCCTTCATGATCCGACTGTCTAGTGGTGCTCTACATTTGCATAATCCAACACATTTGTACTCTGTTAAATTTAGTCTATCATATTTCTGTTTCTTTTTAGAGTTCTAATGCTTTGTATTCATTGCATCTGCGCTGTTTAGTTTGTCTTTACTCTCCACAAGGCCTTGGTTTCCATCAGCATCACAATTATGCCACTGCCTTCATGATCCGACTGTCTAGTGGTGCTCTACATTTGCATAATCCAACACATTTGTACTCTGTTAAATTTAGTCTATCATATTTCTGTTTCTTTTTAGAGTTCTAATGCTTTGTATTCATTGCATCCGCGCTGTTTTCTTTTTCTTTACTCTCCACAAAGCCTTGGTTTCCATCAGCATCACAATTATGAACTGCCTTCATGATCCAACTGTCTAGTGGCGCGCTACATAAGCATGATCCAACACATTTGTAGTCTTCAGTCGATTATATTTCTGTTTCTTTTTAGAGTTTTAATGCTTTGTATTCATTGCATCCGCGCTGTTTTCTTTGTCTTTACTGTCCAACAGACTTTGGTTTCCCCGATCGTTTTGGGCGCCACTGACTGCAAAGCGGACTGTCTGTTTGCACTTTATATATTTCATAGGTCTCATTGCTTACAAATACTGACTATCTAGTCAGTTGGCTGTTATTTGTAATGTTAACTTTTCGCTACACAAAGTCCTTTCTTTATTAAAATTTCTCACACATTCTGACAGTTTAGTTGGAAGCTAGCTTTTGATGGTTCCATGATAACTACAGTCTACAAATTGTTGAATTATTGTTGCATGTTATTCAATACTTACCCTACCATGCAAAAAGATAACATTTTTTCCTTTTTTTCATCCTACTCTATCGCACACCACGATATATTCGTCACAATGATACCATTCGCTAGCACACATCGACTGTCTAGTGAGACTTTTTAAGGTTCCGGTCAATGAAGCAGAAGCTTGGCAATTATAAAGCACCGTCTCAACTTTAAAGGAACCATTATTTATTGTTAATTGCCATGTAGGCTATCAGACATTCGTTTTATGAAGAATAAAACTACAATTGTTGTCTCAATTAAATTTACGTGATTGATTTCATCTGTACTCAGTTTTAGTTTTCTGTGTTCCACAGCAGCACTTCTGTATCCTACGGTGTCGTACGATGCCATCTTTATATCCGTCTGTTAGTGTATAAACACATTTTCTTCCTATGCCTAAAAGGCTTTTCCAATTGACTATTGGCTTTTTTGGCCTGTATAATATGCAAAACGTATCCTACTTTGAATCACGATAATTCAATCTTCTTCCTTTTAATGTTAGTCTATCCAGAATCACCACCTGTGTGTTACACTATCGCCACTGGCAAAAATATACAGCTATCTAGTTGTACCTTTGCTCCCACTTCATTTCAGCCTTCCAATTTGTTACTCCAAACTGCATGATATTTGATACTTAGCGTACTTTGCATCGAGATTATTCGACGTTTTCATTCCCTTAAATGCTACTCTATCCGACAACATTATCTGTGCGTCACACTATTCACAATGCACACGCCATGTAGACTATGTAGAGTCAACATTCTTATCTGAATGGTTCAGTATTTACTTTGTTTTACCAATTGTTTTATGTTGAACTGTATTGTAGTCAATACTTTGCTTGTACACAATTGATTTTATCTATACTCTCCACCTCACTTTAATGTTCTTCAGCATCACCTTTGTGTCATACTGTTGTTACATTCTTACACTTTTGGCTCTTCAGTCACATTCTGCTTTTCCCTGGTTCAAAAATTATTTCAGTTTACCAATTTCTTATTTCAAACTGCGTTATATTCAATATTTCATTTCATTTGCATCCAGATGACTAAATTTTTCTGTTTATTTTTCCTGTTGCCATTTTGTCTTTCAGAATCACCATCATCTTGCATGTCTTGTTAGGGCATACTTGCTGTGATTTTTTTTAGCATTGTGCCTGTCTGCCAATTGTTTGCTCTGTATGCATGGCATTCAATATACTCTGCGATTTGCGTCTATGCAGTTGACTTCATTCTTCTTTTCATCAGACTTCTCCCCTATCAATTGTGTGTCTATAAACGTGGTCACTGTTGTCTGTCATACTTCCCTATTACTCTGTATTACCTTTGTATACAGTTGCATCATCACCATGTCCGTATTACATAATTCCACATTCTTTGGACTTCGCATCTAGGCTATGTAAATTGTGTATCTTCTCATTGTTACTTCTATACTATAGTTTCACATGTGAAATCTTTCTTATCTTCCTCCTGAAGTTTTCCCACATTCTTAAACATATTTAAAAATACCTAGCTTTAAACTGCATAAAAAGCTAGTAAAGTCGTCTCCCTTTTGTTCAGAAATTATGCCTTCTTCATTACACATTATGCTATTCGTCAGATGGTACGAACTTTTCTTACTCATAATTCCCTACTCTACAAAAACGATGCTTTATTCGTTCCACGTTATGCTCTCTTTATCAAACATCATTTACACTTGTTTAAGCATATGGTTTTCTCCTTACACAGTATGCTCTGTCCTTAAAAAGCCTCTTTTACCTCTTCAAACATCATATCATCTTGGTTGCACGGTATGCGCTTTTCTTCAAACATAACGTAGTCGTCTCTCAGCAGGATGTCCTATTCGTAAACATACCGCCCTCTTCATAAAATATTCTGCGATTCTCGGATACTTTGCACTTGTCTTTACTTATAATGCTTCCTTCTTCACACATCAGGCTTCCTTGTTTTCCACGTTATGCTCCTTTTATCAAATATTATGCCCACTCCCTTGAATATTTGGCCTTCTGCGGACTCAGTATCCATTCTACTTCAAATGCTTTACTCCGCTCTTTAATCATTACAAATTCCTTGTTGCACACCAAGCCCTTTTCTCCAAACATAATACAGTTCCTTTTCAGCAGTATGCCCTCTTTTTCAAAACTTACGCCCTCTCCTTCAAATATTTCTCATTCTCCTCCTCCTCCTCCTCCTCACATAGTATGCACATTTTGTCTCATTCCCTGTTCTTCTAGCATTATGGTTTTTCTTTCCACGTTGTGCTCTCCTTATCAAACATTATGAGCACTTACTTAGGCAATGGGCTTTCGCATTACACAGCATGTCCTCCTCGTCAGGCGTTATGCACTTTTCTTACTCATAATTCCCTGTTCTTCTATCATTATGGTTTATTCATTCCAGGTTGTGCTTTCTTTATCAAACATTATGAGCATTTCATTAGGCATTTCCTTTTCTATCTACACAGCATGCCCTCATCGTCAGACGGTATAGACGTTTTTGCTCATAACCCCCTGTTGTTCTAGCATTATGATTTATTCTATCCACATTGTTAAAATATTGTAACCACTCATACGCCCCTGCTCTTCTAGTATTATGGATTATTCCTTCCACGTTGTGCTCTCCTTATCAAGCAATATGAGTGGCTATTAATGGATTTGGCTTGCTCTTTGCACAGCATTTCCTCCTCCTCAGACGGTATGCACTTTTCTTGCTCATTATTGCCTGTTTTTCTAGTTTTAAGGTTAATTCCTCAAGCGTTTTGGTCGCATTATCGAACATTATGAGCACTCATTTAGGCATTCGGAATCCTATTTATACAGCATGTCCTCCTCGACAGATGGTATGCACTTTTGTTATTCATAATTTCCTGTTCTTTTAGCATGATGGTTTGTTACTTCCACGTTGTGCCCTCCTTATCAAGCATTATGTGCATTTCCATAGGCCTTTGGCCTCCTCTTTACAAAGCATGTCCTACAGGTCAAACGGTATGGACTTTTCTTACTCGTTATTGCCTGTTCTTCTAATATTATGGTATATTCCTTACAAGTTGCGCTCTCCTTATCAAACGTTTTGAGCACATCTTTTGGTAGTTGGAATTCTCTTAACACAGCTTGTGCTCCTCCTCAGAGGTATACACCTTTCTTACTCAAAATTGCCTGTTCTTTTAGTATTACGGCATATTCTTTCCAATTTAATTCAATCCCTTTAGACAGCTTGTGCTCCTCCTCAGACGATATGCACTTTTTAACTCATAATTGCCTGTTCTTCTAGTATTATGCTATATTCCCTTCACGTTGTGCTCTCCAGATCAAACATTATGAGCACGTACTTCTGCGTCTACCATTTTCTTTACACTGCATGCCCTCCTCGTCACACGGTATGCACTTTTTTTACTCGTAAGTGCCTGTTCTTCTATCATTATGGTTTATTCTTTCCACGCTGTTCTCTCCCTATGAAACATTATCAGCACTAATTTAGGCATTTGGGACTCTCTTTACACAGCATGTCCTCCTCGTCAGATGATATCACTTTTCTTACTCAAAATTGCCTGTTCTTCTGCTACTAGTGTATATTATTTCCACATTAATTCAATCCCTTTAGACAGTATGTGCTCCTCCTCAGACGACATGCACTTTTCTTACTCATAATTGTCTGTTCTTCTAGTATTATGCTATATTCCCTTCACGTTGTGCTCTCCAGATCAAACATTATGAGCACGTACTTCTGCGTCTACCATTTTCTTTACACTGCATGCCCTCCTCGTCACACGGTATGCACTTTTTTTACTCGTAAGTGCCTGTTCTTCTATCATTATGGTTTATTCTTTCCACGCTGTTCTCTCCCTATGAAACATTATCAGCACTAATTTAGGCATTTGGGACTCTCTTTACACAGCATGTCCTCCTCGTCAGATGATATCACTTTTCTTACTCAAAATTGCCTGTTCTTCTGCTACTAGTGTATATTATTTCCACATTAATTCAATCCCTTTAGACAGTATGTGCTCCTCCTCAGACGACATGCACTTTTCTTACTCATATTCCCTCTTCTTCTATCATGATATTTTTTTCATTCCACGTAGTGCTCTGCCTATCAAACATTATGAGCCCTTCTTTAGGCATTTGGCATTCTCTCTACACAGTATGTTCTCCTCGTCGGACCGTATGCAGTTTTCTTACTCATATTTCCCACTTCTTCTATCATTATGGTTTTTTTATTCCACGT
>JANTCA010033503.1:0-20963 GCA_024741275.1 Chironex yamaguchii | reverse complement strand
ATTCCGAAAAGCGCAGGACCGAGCCAAGTGGTGCAGGGTTGTGGAGGTAGCAAGGGGCCTGAGTGCCTAGGCATATGCTGCTGCTGATGATGAGTTTTGTAACCTTTTTGCAAAACTAGCATTGATTTATGACAGATGAAATGCTGATCGCTTTAGTTTCAGCACAACTATAATATATTTAAATCATGTTAAGATAACTGCAGTGCTATCTCACATCAGTACTGTATTATCAAAAATATGCTTTTAGCAGTATTCTGAGTTTCTTTTCGTTATTTTTCTGCTTTCTCTGTTTTTAATGTTATTTGTAAGGTTTAATAGCACTGGAAGTAAATTTCTAATTTTATTTACGTATATATTCTGTAAATCATTGAGTTTTTTCTCCACGATGACACACTGACTAACCTGCAGTAAATTTATTTGATAAAAGGGTGATTATTTTCTAGTAGATAATTAAAGAGTGATTTTATATAAGTAAACGATTCACAAAATTGTAGTACAAAAATCTGTAACTATACCTCCATTTTAAAGAAGATCACAATCAATCCGCGAATTTTCGACTTTCAAGGTCTTAGTCATGCGACAGAACGTCTTTTTGCGACAGGATGAAGAATACTTATAACATGGGTAATATATATAAAAAGAAATAGTGAGACTAATCACCCACAGGAGGAAACATACGAAATGGGACCAAACAAGTAATAGATAGAATAGAAATAAAGGATAACAACAAGGACAAGAACAGGTTTATGGAATGACACAGGAAAAAAGAAAAGACCAGGGTAAAGAAAATATATGAACAGGAAAAGTTTGAAACCATAGACAAAAAAAAAGAAATAAGTGTAGACATGTCTACGTTTAGTCCGTGAGACTATAAGCTCCCTAAATTGTGAAAAAGGCGTTTCTCTGTAGTGAGTCTATGATGATGGTCTCTAGTGTTGTGCTTTTATATAAGTAATTAACACTTGAGGTATCAAAGAACGTTTGAGATTGCAGGTTTCTTTTTCCTTCCTGTCCTGTGTGGATGGAATAAGAAATGTCTCATATGGTTGGCTTGTTGCTTGTTTATGCTTTTTACAGGATTTGATCCTTAAGTAAAAATGAATTATTCGGTTTAAGCAGGGTAGTAGAAAGAGTAATATATCAACCAGAGACAATTTAAGTTTTGTTGAAGAGAATATCCATTACACTTATCAAACACGAGATTACTCATTCAAATAAAAAAGACGAAGTTTTACAAGCACGCTACATATTATGCTAGCAAGAGGATGGTGCAAGTATCGCGATCGTATGTAAATGTTAGGAACCAAAGGAGCAGTAAATACCACTTTTTGATATCTTGCAGATGACAAATTTACAGATGAGTGACTGCTTGCTGCAAACGCAAGGTAAATGTTTGTAGTATATATTGGAACTCCGTTTAACAGTTGAGTTACAAATTCCAAATTCAAGTTTGCTGAGAAGCTCAAAATTTGCTGAGAATTTTTACAAATTGCAAAAGTGTTCCTCTACATAGCATACCATTTTTAACTCTGGAAGACAATAGATATGATTAGCTATTACAACTACTTCATGCCTGCTTTATGAACTAGGATCTTTTACTGACACTCGGTAAGACTACAATTGGCATTAAAAGAAAGATAATTCACATTTAAGTATTCAAAATAGAAAAATCTCCCAGTCATGTTATGCTACCGGAGTACGGGAACAAGTCATGAAATACAGCTAGTCGTTTCTTTAAACTATTTCTATCACAGGTGTAGAGAAAGCAAGGCTTGACATTGTGTATTTTATTCCTTCGCCATAATGTATTCAAAACTAGCATCATTATAACAAAATGTCAACATTTTGCGTCTGAGCTTAGACTTGGAACTCGTGTATGAGACTTAACGAAACAAGAGAAAATTCCAATTTTTGTCAGATGCAGGCATTCTTTCTTAAGTTATACAATAACTAAGGTAGAGTGAGAAACTATATTAGACCAGAGATGAAAACCTTTCAACCATTCTCAATAATTAGCAGTGTAATTGATTTTTCAGAAACGTCAGTACAATGTAGACACTGCCCTTTTTCCTCTTTGATGCAAGTTTTGCTGACTTCCACGGCACCATAGACTAAATACGTTCCTAGCTGAGCCACAAATATTTTGTAGTGTCGTGGTCAAATTTATGAAATCTATTGTTGGTGGCAATATAGAATGCACGTACTCGTGTACGTAAGCAACAGAAAGAATTGCAATTATCTAAATCATGTAAATGATAGAAATAATTAGAATTACTTGTAAACAAAGCAAAAAACTTTTCTACCCAGCACATTTTTATCAGCTTTAACATTGTCACGTGAACATTTAATCATTAAGGTTATTTCAAGTTAAACCAACGCAAGAAACAAAAGCACACAAGAATGTGCTTTGTTGGTCTTGTTTTCTTTACTAATACTGTAAAATTTTAATATAGGAGGTTGTATTTAAATAGAGAGAAGTCCGTTATGTCTTAAAAGTTTCCTTTTTAAGCCAATTATGTAGCTATGCCACTGTTACCATAGCAATGATATGAATGTCATTTAACATTTAATTCCCATAATTTGCTGGCGGTTTTCGTAATGGTTATTGACAGCGAGAGTTACAATTTCTGTTTATTAGTTGGCATGGATAACTAATAAAGTTAGAGACAGTCTTCCCACAAACAAGGTACATGACAAATCAAGTGCGCGCTCATTTCCATATTGAATGGAAGTCTTATAGCCATGACTAATAAGGACTAACCAGGTACATGCCTACTTATTTAGAAATAGGGTCTGGTTAAATTTCATTCTACATACAAAGGCCAATCAGAGCAGCTATAAGACCGAAGTTATGGAAATTTAATTGCCTTGATTTGTATGACCCAGCTTGGAAGTAGTGTTACGCGCTTTCATCGCGTTCGCTCGTGCTATAGAGTACAGAGAGGTTACAAATGCCAAAACATATGTAATGTCTGAATGATGATAAATGAAGTTTTTTGTACACAATATTCCAGTGCGTTTGACAGAATTTTCATCAGTAATATCTAGCATAACCACTATTTTAACATTGTTGCTACATTTTCTAAATTATGTACAAAAATTACGCAACGTACTTCATGTCTGAATAATGATTAATGACATTTCTGAACACACCGTATTCATAATTTTACGAACATTTTCATTGGTAAATACATGAAGCATGAACTTTATTTTACATCAAATGTGCAGTAGTGATTGCAATGCATGTTTTCGTTATTTCTTACTTTATAGATCTTACAATATTATTACTAACTTGTCCACATTATATAACTGTGGGACATAAAGCAGTCCTCTTTCAAAGTATTGGTAAAAGAAATGTTAGAAGGGAGCATTTCGTAACCGTTCATCCTCAGAATATCACTATCAGAGTAAACAAACATAGTAAGTTAATTGGGTATGCCTGATACATCTATACACATATAACGTAAAATATCAAATTTCCCAAAAACAGCAACTTGCTTTTCAGCAAGAAGAAGTCGTCATTACCAAATTGGTTACGACAAGAGGTGAAGAATATTTTGTTATTTTAGTTTCAAGTTACACGGAATATTTTATTCTGATTCTAGTCCTTGGCAAGACTTTTTTTCTTTGCCGAGAGTATAAACACATATACATGATCTTGTGTCTGCAATTTGGAGTCAAAGAGGACGACATTTTTTACTTGCTTTCAAACTTGATATTGATTTGCAAAACGTCAACAAAACCTTAAAGACGGTATTTTCAAAATACCATACCTATATAAGATATTCAGGAATTTTGCGTTTTACGTTTGTGATAGGTAATGTCGTAGGTTTACTTTGTGGTTACCTGTCTCTGTGATAAGCAACCATAAAAATAATATTGAGAATAATTGAAAAAGAAATTCAAATCAAATTCGAAAGACAAGCTAATGGTAGAATTGTTATCCACTTTCTAACGTCAAAACCAAGGTAGTTTATACGATGGTGGTGCAGAACCGTAGTCCGTCTTTGAAGAATTGAGGGGTGGGGGGACATCCGCCAAAAACTAGTTTCACGGGCTACCTCTTCATTTAATAGCACTCGAACCAAAATCACTGTCGCAAAACAGAACATGTAAACCAGCTAACCCCCAGGAAACATTGGCACGCGAGTAGTAGTGAATTGTTTGACGCAAAGTTCAGTATTTATAGCTGGCAATTGTTAAAAGAGAGTTTTTGAGCAGGTTCTCTTTGCACAGCGTGGGGGGAATTGCCCCCTGCCCCCAGTGACTACGGCCTTGGTGATGTCTCCTACCCAATATCCTTGTTGTGATATCTTCAGACTTTTTGGTAGACGATTTTTCTATAAGCAATATGTTTCCTAAACAATACATCATGGCGTGATGAAAGCATACTATCCCCTGCAATGTATGAGGACAGATTCCACAAGCTCATGAACAATTTGTCTAAAGAATGGACTCCTGTCTAAAGTTTTATACTCACAACAATTATATAGGTGTACAAGAATACAATTACGAAAAATAATTCCAAATTTGTAGTCTAGGGCAAAGAAAAAACTTGACCAACAGGGAAAAACGAAGCAACAAAGAAAGAAAAAAGAAAGGAAAATAAACAAAACGATGAAAGTAAAGAAAAAAAAATTTGAAAGAACCTGTAAAGTGGAAAGGACTGTTCAGACAACCGGAGCAACAAATTCCTTCTGTTCACAAAGATTGGTTAAGCTTCTTCATAATGACCCTTTGCAAAACACTGAGATGAAAGGCACAGTTAGGTGTGGCAGCAAATGAAAAAATGTCATCACTTTCATTGGCCAAGCAAATTCGACTGTTAAGAAGATAGTGGCCTGTAGCAGCGTCATAAAATTATGGTCAAGTACAAAGTTGCTGGTGAATGCTTGCAAAGCGTACGCAGATTTACTTTAACACAATCAATCTATTATTGAGAAATGTAGCCTTCATACCTCGCTCTATGCTGTCATGAAAATGAGTAAATTGTCATATTTGTGGAAGGAGCGTCCTTGTTATACGACGTCAAACCATTTTAGTACCAAAGTCAATGTGTGGACTGACGGCAGCAAAGCACCCTACTAATAATCTTTCTAATTTGCTCCTCGAAACGAAAGAAAAGGTTACCTGTCTAAGGAAGCTTCGGACGTACGGGATGTTTCTTTGGACAAAATATAGGAAGTGACAAATTATACCTCCAATCTAGCGCTTTGATTAAGTTGAGCTTGTGTAGTTTTGGGCTTGAAAAAACCCTATCAAAGGTATTTTCTAGTGAGACTTTTCTGGAGACACTTGTTAGGAGAGCAGAAGCAGTCTTCTCAACAAGGATTTCAGGAAATGGTACGCATACGTTTTAGCCTTTTTCGATAGCAAATTTTAGGGAAAAGTGTAATTAATTTAATTTGGAGAGGTAACTTAAGCTGTTGTCCTGATATAGATAGTTTACAAAGATGCCATCTACACAGTGGACATACACCAATGTTTTAAAAATAACACTAATTGTTTATTTTCGTGAAAAATGGACAGAAGCATTTGGTAGTCCAAGAGGCACTTCCTTGCCACACAATCAATCAACATGTGCATTAAACTGAATTTTACACCACAATCTGCAACCTTTATTAGTTTAATAACGACTTCCTTAAGGACTGTTGTTGTGTAGAGCGTTGGCACAAATTTCAGTAGTTTCTTTGAAACTGAACTTTAAGAATAAGCTGGTAGCATGGATGAACGTTAAATACTAATGGACAGAGTTATAGATGCTATTGTCGTGCTTGGTCTCATTCTAACTGCTTGTAACGAAGGCACAAAAGTTATTTTACACAAGAAATTAGCTAGATTGCATCTCTTTGAACAACGTTTACTGTTTACAATTAGATATGACGATAGTAATGACTTTTGAATGAACGTTTTCTGTATTTAGAAGATTAAAACTTTTAAACAGGACTTTATGCTTTGGAAGGCTATTTAGCAAATTCATATTGTGCAGAACTAATAAACAGTGGAACGTCTCTGTACGTGTTTAGGGAGACTATACATTCAAGGACAATCTGCAAATGACGGTGCTCAGTAGACAGAGAAAAGAACTAAAGTATAAACTACAGAAGATGTTTCTACCAAGCCCTATTGCCCCCAGTCTAATACGTGGAAGATGAAAGGCAGTGACACCCTAAGCTGCATGTTTGCTATTAGGATAGCACAATAAGATAATAATAATATCGATTTCTCCATTTTAGGTTACGGAGTGTACCAGTGTGGTCTGTCTTGGGGAAAATAGTGTTTCCGGTCAGCCTACGTCCTTATTTTAAATCACTTCCTATCCTGCAGAGAAAGTGAATTTGCTCCGATCAATATGATGAAACGAAAATTATAACAAGTTGTGATTGATTAATTGGACGCAGGTCAGGGTACTGACAGGTCGGAAACAACAGTTTGGATAAAAACTATCGTTACTGACTATGATTGGACAACAGTAGTCATAGTACTGTTTAAGCAATCTTCCCTTTTAAAGCAAAATTCCATACCTCGTCGTTAACAGGGTGGTTAGTATAGTGGGTCCCGGGGTAACTTATAGTTATAATTGTAACAAAAACGAAAGAAAAAATTTTGTTTTTAGAAAATGCTGTTAAATGTCTTCTGTTTTGTTGACCAAACGCTTATTCTTTCGTTTAACTTCTGCTTCATATGAACTACTTAGTATTGATTTGCATGCACAAAATAACATCAAACACATGAAATCATATTTCTAGATAAATGGCTTGCTAGCCACTTAGTATTGTATGAACTCTGGAAATATATTCACCATGACATACCTCTAAGGTTTCTTTGATTTATTTCCAGTATACTTTGCTTAAGAAAACTTCGACAAGGTTTTGAAAGAAGATTTTAGTACAGAATGCGAAGTCAGTGTCTTTTCATCTTTGACTGCAGAACACGCAATCTCGAAACATTTATCGAGTCATCAATCGGCGACGGATTACAGAAATATCCTATATCATCTTGCGAAATTAAAACTTAGCCGATTTGATATTTTCTATGCTCCTTTAAGTGAACTATAAGAGCTACTGATATTTCTCTGATAAATGACCCTTATGTTTTATGGTTGAAATGTTTGCTTACACAACAACAGTTTTAAGTCGTGAAAGGTGCTGTCGCAACTGAAATAAAGTCGCACTGACAATTACCAGTCTTGCAATTAATTTTAAACGTCGTGAATGAAAACAACTCATTAGTGGACAATGATAATTGCTAGATATACGACTATTCTTTGTATGCAGTCTTCCCGTTGATAAAGTTACGTTATAAGTTATTTATGTTGCTCAATGAAAGCAAGCTGTTATTAGACAATACCTTGGGAAACTAGCAAATTTGGTTACAAAAGTCAAAATTGTTGTGTCTTTTTATTTAGACAAGCTATGCAATATTTTCTGATGAAACACCATGTTCAACAATAATAAAGTAAAGCATTTGTTTAGCATGATCTGGTTTTAAGTCATTACGTTAAAACCATGATGCGAATACTAGTTTTTTCCAATTCTTGCAAGGTAACATTTGGTATTCTTCTGTAGAGGCAAAAAGCGTAACCTGTCCATTTACATTTTGCATACGTTTGGCTTAGTATACTTTTGCTCATGTTATAAAACGTGACGTAAGACCAGTTTAATGTCAGACATATGGACACGTGTTATGCAAAACTGCTCCAGTGACCCTCTAAGCAGTAGGTTATAAATGTTGAAAAGAATGAGTTGAAAGTTGAATGTAAATTGGTAATATTTTGTGGGAAATGTCACAGATCGATACAAAGAAATATTAAATTGTCAAATTTTCTCGGGAATAGTAAACGTCGGGACTCCAGTAAAGGCTTAGCTATAAAAATAGCTATAAAAATAGACAATGAAATAACATTGTAGCGACACCTTGACCTTTGCTAAAGGGGCATGTTTTAGTTTCAAATGAGATAACCTTGCAACTTCAAAATTGAATGGAAATAAGACTTCTTCCAATGATCAGGTTTCATTTTCATGAGCCCTTCGTATACAGATTACAGTTTGCTTTGCCGGAACTGACAGAAATCTCCTGTATTTGGAAGTCTATTGTCCTTTAAAAGACAGTTTGCCTCAGGGAGACTGCTACTCGAACTCAGATACATTTTTGCTAAGTTGATTGTGTCTTATAAAGTCTCAATAAATGTGGTATTTGGACCAAAATGCATGTTTGTCATAAGATTAAATCGTATAGGTTGGCGGCCGTGAACAGCCATTTGATCTCTCGTGTACCTCCACGTTGTTTTGGGTCGTCCTCCCTTCCGCATAGCTTTGCGTGTCCTTTACCTAAAAAACAGTTGGACATAATTATCAATCTTAAAATGCCTCACAAAATGCTATAAAGTATATTGGAAACGTTTTGTTTTTGGTCAAAACATTTACAATAACGTCTGCTTAAAGTTGTCGGATTATCCTAAGAAGTAAAAGAATTGGTAGTGGTCATGTGCAGTGGCGAGCTGTCAGGGGAGGTCAGGGGGCCCCTAGCAGTTTTTTACAGGATAGCAAGAGTTTGAAAGGGACGCCAAAAACCGAGCCAGAGAATATCATTAAGAGGGTCAGAAAAGAGTTTAATCCATCAGCAATATCGTGAAAGTTGACAAAAATAAGAAATCGAAAGATGATGAAATGCAAGTAGGCCAGAGAGAACCCAGTTTGACAGTGTCAGATTGTTGGAAGTGTGAGACATTCAATGGATAAAGCGTCCAGTGGAATGAGTGAACGTTTAAAAAGAGCCAATCCTTACTAGAAGCTTTTTCATTTTTGCCCCAGGTCGCTTCCCTCACCTCCTGCAATAGTACAAGACATCTTGTGATCTTTAGAGGACTCTCGAATGTTTTCCCCAGATTTTTACAAGGTAAACTATTACAGATGCAGTGAGCAGGTATTTCGCTTTCTCCAGACATTCAAAAAGTTTAGTCTGGTCTTTTACAATGAAAATGACACAGATATTGATTATGATAATGATGATTCAGCCCTAAACTAAGTAAAATCAAATTAATTTAAACATTATTTCACAGAGGAGTTTCTACTTGCTCCCCTCCAAAACTGAACTTTGAAGTTGAACGTATCAAAGCCATACTTTTGGACAATGGCTACCCCGAAAACGTGGTTTCTTAACGCATTTTGCAAAAATTAGCATCTTGTAATTCTGATCCTCCATTTGGTTCTAAGAAATGCCCGGTTTATCTTAAACTTTGCTGGATTGGCAATGTTTCCGTACGTTTCGAATAGCAAATTAAGGAGTGTATTGAGGGGTGTTTTACTGTATTGTGTCGTCCGTAAGTCCGAAAGTCCGCATGTTGTCTATGGTGCATGCAAGATCTTAAAAGGATGTGCTGCCTACTGCACAGAAAAGTACGACAGTTTACGAGTTTTCGTACCGATGTGAAGCTAGGTATGTAGGCCGCACTTCCCAAAGGTTGATTGAGGAAATAAAGCAGCATGTACCAGGACACATTCGCACAGGTTCAAATAGTGTTCGTCAGAAACCCCTGCGACTATGTAAATCTTGCTGAAAGACTAAGGAATGTGACTCGACTATAGGACAGCAACTTCTACGTAGTCCATCCCACGCTGAGCTGTATAGTGATGACCAGTTTTAAGTGGTTGCTAAAGCAAGGTCAAGATTTCGTGTTTTGGAGGTGGTTTATATTCGGGAGCGTAAATCCAGCCTGTGTCAACAGAAGGAATTTGTGGTTCCACTCCACTTGTTCCACTAGTTCAATTTGGCGGTTATCCTGTCATCTTAACTGTTTCTTGTTCTTTCGTTCCTCTGTTCCCTCTCATTGTCCTTTCGTGCCCAATACTCGGTTCCTTGCTTTCTAATTGGTCAATTTTTGATCCTACCTTACACCACAAATTCTACTATGTTTTCTGTTACTTTATTCTGACGAATCTATGTGATCAGTGTCAGACGAAAAGATTTATAGATATCAGTTTTACCAAGATAGTTTTAAGTTTTGTACTGTTAGGAATCTTACCTAAGTCAGTAACATGACCTTTCTCTTACTCTTATTCGTTGACGTAACTGCGCAAAGTAGCCTTTTACTTTGACTCCAATCAGATAGAATAAATAATTTTTACTGTAAAATTTGTGTTCGATCCTTTTCAATAAAGCCATGTTTCTTGCTTTATCCAATTACTAGTAAATGCAAATATTGGGAAGTAAAAGCTGATAATGCAAAACATAAATTCTTCTTGCCATGTGGATGCATTATATGATACCCCAAATAGAAATTTGATACCGAAAAGCGGAGAAAATTTCGGTCCTCCTCACGTACCTGTTGAAGGTAATTAAGACCACAAGATACGTTAAAATACATTTATGTGTAACGGAATTTATGAAGATCTAAGATGCATTTATTTGCACTGGACTCTGACTTATCGAAAGTTCCGACCTGCTAAATAAAAGTTCTTTTAGTATTGGCCAAATAGATTTCTTAGCAGTTGAGACGAAGTACTGGCTGCAAAACCCTCCATGTTTCCTTTAAATTGAAATAGAGGCAAGTTTATGATGTGACTACAGCAGAGTCGAACCTGTGTCTCAAAACTGTAAATCTGACGCCTTTCCTAATGAGCTAAACAGCTCGATAGAAAGGATCGAAAGACTATTGGTCATTCAAACTCCCTCGTCTACTTTTAAGAGGTGTGTGTGTGTGTGTGTGTGTGTGTGTATACGCTTTACATGTGTTTTGTGCTTGCAAGGAATCCAATTATCACCGTTTGCACTAATTCCATATAGAATTCGCAGAGTGGTCTTGTCTTAAGAACAGAAGTGAATAAATGCATTGCCGTCATGTGATCCGGGTCATAACTTAACTTTATTCGTTACACAAGACCACTGATTTCTGTATGGAACTACTCCTTTAATCAAAATGCAGTCATTAAAAATTACCATTCTAAGCCTTCGCTGATCTTTTACAATTCTATAAAGAAATACTAACAAAGTAACGTTCAGCTGAGACTAAACAGTAAGAAAAAATTCAATGATGATATTTATTGCTTGATCGTGATCAGATGCATTGATATTGACAAATAAGTTAGATAAATAAAAAATGATAAACGAAAGTTCAAGATAAATACCAGAGAGATTACAACGTGCAAAAAATTTTTCTTTCTTGAGAATAATGCAGATACACTGTCCTTAAGCATGTTTGGAGAACTAAATTACAAAATAATAGGATAAAGGGTGTTTTGATCATCCTTTAGTAATATGCACACTAAATTCAAGCAAAGTTTTAATGCTAGATCGAAAATAAATATGTTTCTTAACTTATGTCACCCAAAAATGCAATCAGAGTTAAAATTCCTTCATATAGAAGTTCGACCATTGTCATTACTTTGCATAGACATTTACACACACCTTGCCACTGTTGTCTAACTCAAAAAAGTTGTACAAATCTTCTCCATACCACACACGATACTCTCTGCCCTGTTTAATGTAGTAAGGACTATTTGTCGTTTTCATAATGAGTGTAGTTGCCTTTCCTCTGTAATTTGGTAGTGTATACCAAGCATGATTATTTTTAAACGCTGCGTTGTGAGGTGGAACGATTATTCCCTTCTCATTTGCTTTCGTAGTGAGGAAAACGGAAAAATCGTGAGATTTAGTGTTTCCGCAACCAAAATACCCATGATGAAACCATGCGCAGCTCAAACTTCCTGAAGTACGATCGATTTTGATTTGATTTGCAAGACCACCACGTATTGCTCTAAATGCACCGAAGTTGTTATCTTTAGCGCCAAAGCAAACAGGTTTGGCATTTAGCTTTATCCAAGGATGCACCACAACAGGATGAACATAGGTATGATAAGTATAAATTACATGACTGCTGTCCTCAGATATCCATTTGGTACGTGGTCTTCCATGTACAGTCGTTATAACCTGAAGTACTGCTAAAAGTAGTAACTGAAAGAAAGAGATAAGCTATAATAATTGAGTGATAGCATCAGAACAGTAAACATAAAATGATATTGTGTCTGAAAGACGTAACAACGAAATGGGAATATGAGACATTTTAAGTAACAAAAGCAACGAAATTTCAACTAAAATCGGCATTTAATTATGAAAACGAATGCTAAAGGCAACAAGTGGGTTGTGAATCTTGAGTATGTTTTTGTCAATCAGCACAATTCGACAATTTGCATTAATGAAAAGTGTTCTCCTTAACAATTCCTCTCGTCAAACGGTGGCAGCGCGAAGGAGTGATTTTAACCCTGCTTGACGGAGTAAATTGCAATTTGACAAAAACTGCTTATCAAATTGTAAGCTGTGGCATGATTAGCAAATTTAAGTAATCCAACTGTATTAACTTTTTGTCGATCCCTTGATGTTCGTCCAAGTATAAACCAACCAGATTTCAAAACATACAGCTCAAAAAATCGTCTCGAATTTTTCTGACGATCCTCACCAAAATTGTTAAGTGGAGATGTGCTTTTTCTGTGTTTGTGATGCCATATATTCTAAAAAGCTTCTCAGGTAAAAAAGGAACCACGTTCTCTTGTCTTTTTAACTCACGCGAGTGGATAAAATATTTTGAGCTTCTCATCAATACATTGGTTAAGCTTTGAAATCTTGCACTATCACTGACCAGTATAAAAACTCAAAATATTATTATCAGCAAAAGCCTGAAAAAAGGAGAATTTACATTTCATTAACCTACATTACATGCAACCATGGCTTTTGTTGACACCATTACTTATCATTTATGCTTCATGGAAATGGTTTATGATTATCTTGTTTTTGTTTTCGTCATTCCAGATGGTGTTCTTTCATATTGTCGATTCTTATGTTTTGGAAAATGAACCACGTTCCTGCAATCTTCTTGTCATCGTGTATTTCGAAAGATTAAGTTCTAACAAACTCTTTAAAGAAACATTTGATGGATCAACTTTACTATTTACAGGTTTACAAAATTGTAAAGCTGCTTTGCTAAGAGGCTACTAATAATTGCCTAGTTCAATAGGAAAACCTGAACAACTTCGAGGTAAAGACCTTCTGGTAAGATTGCGAAATCGGAAACCCAAAACTACGTCATATGCGACAAGCTTTTAAATCTTCACAGTGGCTGAGATCAAGCTACCTTGATTTGAAAGCTTTTTATAATATTTCATAACAGGGCAACTGTTATTTAGCTGTTTATTTTGGATACAGAATGTGCAATGAGAGGACAGCATTTCACGTTCACTGTTATGAAAATTAGGAGAGGACATATTTCCTGTATAATCTGTCAACTCGTCATTTCAATGTAAAGGCCGTCCGTCTTTCGGCTAAAGCGTAAAAAAGTAAAAACCAAGGAGCAGAACGTAAGGACCAATATTTCTTTTTAATGAGTGGTGTTATTTTTCTAATTCTTTAAATTGATATGTTATGAAGATAACTATTTTAAAAATCATAGTCTCTATCGACTTAAATAAGCTATAACTGAAATAGTTTACGATATGTTGAGTCGTAAAATTTTTATGAGCAACGTTTCGAGAGATTCTTCTTCCCTCGTCAAGCCAATAGATATCAGGTGGTATAGCCTTAACATGTGGACTTCAGTGATAACAAGGATTGACATGTCCTCAGAGGGGGCTTCGTATTAATTTGTTTCCTTTTTCCAATGCTGTTTTATTTCTGAATGAGTTTAAAATAGGCGACTGTGGATGTTCTGTCGATTGTTCTGTCGTAGAGGTGAATAGTTTTTTTTCTAGTTGGGATGTTGGTCTCTCTGTCTATAATTTCATTGTTTTACCAGTCGAATGTGTTATCTTTGGCCCAACAGTCTTCATCTTTTTCAGCACTATTTTGTCACACATTTTAACAAACTCTCCTGCATCGAGTTTCTCTCTGATCCAAAGATTGTGTTGATTCTCTAATGTAGATACCCCAAACCCAGCTGAAATGGGGCAACAGATTAACCCTGTAAAAACTGCGCTGTCATCTTAATAAATGCAAATGTTGAAGAGAGCTACCTTCTGCATTTATCGCCCACCTCAACCTTCGGCTGAGAATCGAAGCATTTTCCATCTGCAGTAACTTATTTTTACATAAAAACCTGTGTAAACGATAACAAATCTCAATTCTGCAGTCAGTCACTTCAAACAAACAAACCCTTAAGGTAGCACGCTCACTTATCCATCCAATGCTAAACATCATCAGAACCCCTAGGCAGGGTTACGGCAACATATATAACAAATC
Source organism: Chironex yamaguchii (assembly GCA_024741275.1). Taxonomy (NCBI): domain Eukaryota; kingdom Metazoa; phylum Cnidaria; class Cubozoa; order Chirodropida; family Chirodropidae; genus Chironex; species Chironex yamaguchii. The sequence continues at coordinate 6,737 of JANTCA010033503.1, read as the reverse complement.
AGAAAGTGTCACAATCTCTCTGAAAATTTGAGACATTGTGCATGGGCAAGTGTTTCATAAAGTCCTTTGCATTTGTTAAAAATCTAAGTTAAATTCGAAATTGGGCAAAATAAAAACTATTCTCCTTGATAACGGGTACCCTAACGATGGTTTTTTGGAAATTTTTTTCCATGTTTCTTATTAAAAGATTACATTGTATCTATGCTGTCTTTTCTGACTATTCGTACTGCGAAGAGCGTCAGACGAAAAAAAGCTTTTAATTATGTTTGTAGCGCAATGTCTCAAATTTTTGAGGCGATATATAAGTTTTGTACCGTCAAACCCGTGTTTACTATGGTACCCAAACAAGAGGTATGTAGGCAAGAATAGCAGCACTTGAGTGAAATCACAGACAACAACGGTCACTTTTAGTGGAGCTAATAGCTTAAAAACGAAGCTTTTGCATTACAATTGTGATCATAATTGTTTAAAATCATCTCTTGAAAATTGGGAAACGTGTTTTGAGATTAAATTTCAAAAAATGTCTGTTCCTCAATGATAAGAAATGCAGAGGTAAAAAGCAACCCTGGCAACAAGAATTGAAAAAACATAGCATGTAATTAATCAACATTGTAAAGTTTGCACTATTTGTTAATATTTCACTTACAAACTTACCACTTTTAAAGCCATTGTTTGCTCCTTTTTATGTATGTGACTTTCCTGGGAATGGAAAAGACAGGCATAATCTAACATACGATAACACGTCTCAGTAGACACATTAACGCACTGATATATAAGGACAAGTAACATATATTTCTATACACTTTATATCTGTAAGGTATGGAGAGTTACGATAAGATCTGTATTAAGAGGGCGGTCAGGGGACCCGAACTCGCAACTCTCGTACTCTAAAACCTCGAAAGGGAAACCAATGTATCTTCCATCAAACAGGCTTGTTGTGAGGCAGCGTCTGTCTAAAAAAGAGCTTATAAGAATACAATTAAAAGTTTAAAGCTTAGTTTCAAACTTACTTTTGCCTTGTCTTGACTTTCCTTGTCCTTAAGAGACTATGTCCACACCCTTAGCTGAATGACGCTTAAATAGGAGTAACTAGTATAGAGATAAGCAAAGAAGATCTCAGTCCAAACACAATTGATTAATTTTCTTATTTGTAGCAAAACATAGAAGTGTTTTGATCCTCTACCGTGCATTGCTATCCAAAACTCTCTTCAAAGCAAAAAAACAAAAAAGCAGTACAAAAGCAGACAAAATTAAGTATCAGCGGTTATTAAGATGAACGAAAGAATTTTCAGCATGACAGTTTCGCCATTTGAAAGCTATTTTACTAATCGTCATAGTATGAAAAACTTATCGTGATACGCGTATGCCTGTTATAAAATAAAAAATAGTACCGCCAGTCGTTTTGTTTTTCTAAATAAGTTTCATAGAACGCTGGCTTTAAAAAGCATACCAAAGAAATTTTACGTTACATTGAATCCAAAAGTAGCTTATTCAACTTCAGAAAAGAAGACAAATATGTTGCCCACTGCGCAAACACAAAATACCAATGGGCCAATAATATAATCGACTTTTTAAATTCAATTTAGTAAGATGAGATTTGATAATAATAGTAGATAACTATGAAGTGTGATATACGAAATAAGCTTTGATAGATAAGACGATTGTCATGTTTAAAATTGTCACCTTTTTATCAAGTACGTTTTGAGAGATCCTTCTCCAACAGTCAGAAAGAGAGAGTATATTTTCACCTGCTAACCACGCAACAGGGAGGGCACCAGTGTAGATTGCAAAAGGCGTCAACAAATACTACAGGAGTTAACGTCATAGAATAGCAGGATTTTACAAATATATGATGTAACATCTATCTATCTATCTATCTATCATCTATCTATTTATCTATCTATCTATCTATCTATCTATCTATCTATCTAACTATTAATCTGTCTGTCTATGTGTCTGTCTATTTAACTATTTATCTATGCAGCTATTGCGGTTACAAACACTTTATGAATAATACATACATTATTCATAAAGTAATTGTATATATATATATGTATATAGATAGATCTTGTATATATATATATATATATCTATGTATATATGGGCGAATGTGTATATGTATGCACTAATACATGCACTAATATATATATATATTATTCATAAAGTGATTGTATATATACATATATATATGTATATATGTAAATATACAATCCAATATATGTATATAGAAAGATCTTGCATGTATATATACATATATATGCACTAGTGAGTATGGTGAGATAACATAAAAATTTATATCATTGATGAAGGCGAAAGAAGAAACATAAGTTTAAAAAACAAATTAATGAATTTCCCTGTTACCCACAACTGAGGTTTCGGCTAGTGTAGCGGTAATTAGAGTCCAGACCCTTACGTAGGTACGTTTATGATTCTTACACTAAGACTTTGAATGTCCTTCACCAAATCTATGTGTTGGGATGGAAGATCGGTTTGATGGTTGACTTCTATCTCTGAAGGTTGGGAGTTCAGGCATAGTTGGATCCCTCTCTATGCTGCTAGTGTAGCAATGCAGCACCCTGACTGTTACGCCAACACTCATTCTTGCCATTCTCACAAAGATATAAACATTTTATGTTCTTGACATCGCGAGCTGAAATCCAATACGGGTTAAGGACACACAATGTGTAAATTTTGTGTTTCGCCTTAAGGATTCGTCGTTGCCGGTAATATGTACCATTTCAGCACAGACAAACTTTTTACATATATTTGTAAAGAGCGGAAGGTTACCGGAAAAGTTTCTAGAGTTACGTTTAGAAAGATCATTCTCCTATCTCCAGGCAACTGGAAATGATGAGGTGAAAATAAATATGTGAACATCAAGTATCAATAAGCGAACATCGCTGTTTAGTGGGATCGAGGTGTTGTCCAATGATTCTTCTCTAGTGTTGTCCTTTGTGCACACATTGTTAGATAAGCTATAAACTTTTCAGTGTACCCTCCCACAGGGGAGGGTTGGGAATACTTTCGAAACTAATGAACGGAGTGGTTGGAAATTTATAAAAGGGAGACATTTTTCGTATATCACAGTTGAGAAATAAAATTCATGTTTCTATCCTATTGAAACACAATGCCCTATACTTTTTTAGCTGATAGTATGAGAGAAAGGAGATCTAAGGTCAATTCAATGCTATATAAGTGTAAACTTAAATATAAATCTTCATACATCTTCCTCCTCAAAATCTGCTACAAACGTAATAAATCGACACGAGCTAATCAATGCACACGGGTGAATGAACACTGATTAGTTTGTTATCAATCCTCATCCCGCTCTCGGGTTGCATGACGGCTGAGACCAAAGGAAGTTCGTTAAATAATTGTTTTCTTGATTAAATAATTCCAAAAATGCTGGATCTGCATTGCATGGGCTTCAATGCCGTGCCGAACACGTCGTGCCATGCTGTAGCAAACAGTTTTGGTCAGAGAGGGTTACCTTGACATACTCCTCTGTTAATTTTAATTTCTTTAGCTTTATCGCTGTCGATGTAGCTTGAAACTGTTGCGTTTTGGTAAGCATCTCAGACTAGCTTAACGTAGTTTTCATAGATTCCCATGTGTCGTAAGGATTGAATGTCGGCATTATGCTCGACTGAATCGATAGCCTTTTGATAGTCAATAAATCCAGCATAAATTTCTAAGTTATACTCCAGTGCTTTTTCAACAATTTGGGTGATGGTGTGGATGTGGCCAGGTGTAGAAAATTCTTTCCCAAATCCAGCTTGTTCTCTTGGCTGGTTGTTTCCAAGACGCTTTGAAAGTCAGTTTTAGAGGAGTTTTGTGTTAAGTTCATACATGTGTGTTAAGAGGCAGATTGAGAGAAAATTCTTAACGCCTTCCCTGTAACCTTTGTTATGGAGCAGGATTACTTTAGCGTTTCTCTATCTGGGATGCTTTGGTGTTCAGTTATTTTGTTTAAGGGTTTTGTCAGTTCCTCTACGATGCAGTCACCTCCAATTTTCAATATATCGCTTGATATGTCATCAAGGCCTGGTGCTTTGTTTTTAGTTCTCTTATGAAAGGTTAAACCGGCTTAGTCTGTCAGGCCAACGTTCATGCTTGCAATTTTGTCACTTAGAACCCAATTCCTGATACATTCTCTAGCCCCGAGATGGAAATGTAAGGTCAATAGTAAATATGCTATTAAAAGCCCCATGAAAACATAATGATTTCCCTAATCAGCTTTATCGAAATCTTCTTCGTCGGGGCATCACTTCATTATAATAGAGCAACATTAATATTTTCTTTTGAAACGACACTTAACTAACATGAACCCAAAGAGGATAACAATTCTCATGATCTCCGTCAGTAGAACTGTCGTCAGTAGCAGGAAAAGTATTGCAATTGCCTTATCGAGAAAATCAGTATTTTCTCTGTTACCTCTAATTTGACGCTTAAATGTTTTACATTCGCAGGATAAATCCATTGTACGTATGCATATTTGGGGTAAAAATAGAATCATTCGTTGTCTCTCTTCATGCAAATCCGCTGCTTCGGTATCGTGCTTTTAAGAGTATCTTATTACCCTTTGCTTGAAATTAATTTCTTTTCCTAGCTCTAGTGTAAAATAAGCTTTATTTGACAGCCGTTACGTACATAATACATTGTCAAATAAGGTTTCAATAAAGCAAAGCCAAGTATTTAAACTTCCTTTACATTTTTCATCTCATGTTTTAAATCTATTTTATTTCTGACATTGTTGCTGTTATCTTTTGTTCACCTTGCAGTGTTCAATTTACGTTTTTTAAGTTGCTGATGATTATTCAATAATTTTCATGGTAATTAGAATATTAAAGACGTAAGCAATAGTTGAAAAAGAAAGATACCACTATGGCAAGAAACTTTCAAACAGCTAAATCTGTCATACCAATAAATAGAAGATTGTTAATGGAAAAAGTCTCTCCTTGAAAGTCTTGTTTTAGATAGTAGTAGACAGGTTGATCTTCTATGATGAACATAGGTAAGCTTACCCCTGTGCCCGCCTTAGCTTCAAAACTCTCTCGACTCTCTCGATTGTGTCCCTTGAACATATTTACTGCAGAAAAGATCACAGTCTAGTGTGCGCAAGTGAACTCTTAAATCTGACGCAATTTCTACTAAACTAAACAGTTAAAACATCACTATTGGCCATTTGAGAATTAAGGAACAGTCATGAAAATCAGCGAAAGAGAAGTGACTTCATAGAGATTATTTGCCCTACACCTATATCACCAGCTAATGTGTTTGAATGATAACCTGTTGAATACATTACAGAAAATCAAAGTGCACCTGTGGCGAACTCAAGATCAAGTATTGCTCTTATGATACGACATTTGCTGTAACCTTGCCTATAAATTTACCCCCCTCCCCCCTAGCGAAAAACCCACCTGCCGCCACTACCATTGATCCTGATGGGTTCTTCCAATGATGACATGACATACCCCACTCCATTAATACCAATTGGTTCTCCTCATGATGGGATGATGGGCTGCACTCGCCAAACAATCGAATTTCCACTCAACCAAAAGCATTGTGGTAAACTTGTAGCGTCACTAACAAGTTCACACTCAACTGATTTGGATAACTCCGTTTATTCCTTTTACAAAGGAATTAACCGTGAGTTAACTAGTTTGCACTAGAAGCCAGGGACCCGCATAAATAACCATTACGACACTCAAGTCTATGCTAACAGATATGTTAAAATATTATTATCAATTTGGTCAAACAGGGAACAAAAAACGATTTAAAATTAAAAGTGTTTTACCCAAGGACTCCCAAAAGCCAAATATAATATTTAACACTATGTGTCCTGACGAATAACGTAGATTTTTGACGGGGGGTGAAAAAGGTAACAAAGGAAGCTTTTTTGAATAAAAAACCTTATCGAGCCATAACACAAAAGAGTCGACTTCCTAACTCAACATATGATTTTTATCTAAATCCAAATTTGTAGCAGAAAGTAACACGCAATTATTAGATTGAAGAGTCACGTACTTTAGATAAAACATAACTATCTTTATCACGTAAACATTTTAAATCGCCTTGAAAATTTGTGACATTGCGTTGAAAACACACTTGAAAGCTTTTTTCATCTGACACTCTTTGGAGTATGAATCGTTAGAGAGGAAAGTATAGGTAGTAAAAATTTTATGTTCCATGTAATAGACACCGAGCTGATTCAACAGTAACTCATGCCTCCTTGCCGAAACTTCTTGTCTTATCGTACCCAATCTATGTTACGTATTCAGCGTTGTCTAGAATAATGGTTACTTTGACCACGACATGGGTCATTCAGTGTCTATTGGGAACTTTGATCTCGGATAATGTTATGCCAGTAACCACGACACAGTGAGATAAAGGCGCAAAATCCCGTTATTTTATTAAATAACATTAAACTTTTCTATGAGTATGGCTTCGGAAAAGAAAATTTCTGCTTCGGTAAAAATCGTTGGACATATTTGGAGTTCTGCTTGTGGCGAGAGAGTGCGTCATTGTGATGCAAGATTTCTCAATTCTTCTTTTTTAACTAAGCTGTAATCAATCTCAACTGTTACTTTTCTACTGACGCGAATCTGTTGGTACCAGCCAAAATCGTTAGATAAAAGCATAATAATAATAATTTTTTTAAAACTTCATTCTGGTATATATTTAACTAATTATACAAATACAAATCTCTCTAATGTTAGGTAACTTGTATTTGGCTG
>JANTCA010033492.1:0-20967 GCA_024741275.1 Chironex yamaguchii | reverse complement strand
AATGACATAATGCAATGACTACTTTTCCTTTGCTTCAAGTACTTGACTTACATTATTAGCTTTTTTCGCAAAGTAGGCATGTTCGCAAATAAGTGTATTACTTTGTCAGGATCAATTTTGCGAATTAGATCATTTTCAGCGTTTAACAGCATTAAAGAACAAAGTCTCTTTTGCCCCATTGTAGATCGTAACTTGCTTTTTACCAACTTAGCTTCGAAAATGTTTGTTTGCACTTTGTAGACCCGATTGGAAGTGTAACCAATATCCTGTAAAGTAAAAATAAGTCAGGATAAGCTGTCTGCAGGTGGAATTTCTTTAATACTTTTAGAGCTGTTATCAAGCTCTCTCGATCCAAGTCTGCATTTATATATGGAGGAATCCTTCAGACCAAGATAAATTCGGATGATTGAACAGTATTCATGCTTGAGCTTTTCTGCATCGAGGATTTGGTCGTGTTTTGTCACATTTATAAACATCCTCTCGCTGCATTTTATCATCGAAGATCTCTGAAGAATCAAAATTGGATTAGCATCATATGGGCTAAGTTTTGCTTTTTTTCCAGTGCATCACTTCGTTTTTGTGACTGTGAAAAGAAGCCATACAGTTTTTCTAGGTTACCAAACAATGATTTTGCTGCTATAGATGAACCACAGGCCTCCATGATTACGAGATTGAAGACGTGGTCAAACGTCCAAATGTAAATGCATTGTGGATTGTCTTTTAAAATCAGTGATTTCACACCTTTGTACTTTCCTATCATTATGAATGCTCCATTGTAAGATTGTCCTACTGCATTGCTCAGGCTTTTTTACCCTTTTCTAGAACTCTCTTGAACATTTTAATGATCCCATATGCCGAAGCATCTTGTACTCTTTGGACAGAAATTAACCGTTCAGAGATGTTGAAAAAACAATCCAAGTACCATATAATAGCAGAAAGCTGGTCAGTGTGAGATGCATCTGTTATGCAGTCAACAGCTATGCTATATATTTCTACCTTCTTAATTTCATTGATGATAATCTTTAACAGCTAACTCTGCATTCATGAAGGAGATTAGATTTCCTCTGCCACTTTTCTGCTTATTGTTCTTCTTCAAATTCTTTCAAGACGTTTTCTTTTTAAGATGCATCTGCATTTTGACATTTTCGATGTGGGCTGCTAAAAATTGGTATTTAGCAAGTAATTTTGAGATGGCAATAAAGCTTCCCTGGCTTTTGTACTCTTCTACCAAGTCATCTCAATGACCCCTGAATGCAAACACTTGCTGAGCTAATACAAGTATTATATCTATAAGATGCTTAATTGTATTTCGATTTCTTGCAACTCTTCTCTGCCACTCAGATTCATCGACAAGCTACCACGATGAAACACTTGTTCCTTTACAAAAGTTGGTATAATCTATTGATGCTCCAATGTGACTTTTACTCTGCTCATGTTTGGCAAATTTTTCACCTGCTTTTTTCCATTCACAGAACCCACTTTTGATAAATGCCAGTTCTTTGTTCTATGTGCTAAAGAACATGCAAGCATGGCAAAATACAGCATCTTCTGTTGATGAGTAAGATAGCCAGTCTTGTCTAATTGTTGTAGATCCAACCTTTAAAGAATACCAGCTTTCCTTAAAACTCCTCTTGCGATTACCAAATGCCGTTTTTTTAAAAGCCTTTCCTCCTAGGGTACTTGCAGCAGGCTGGAACGGACCCTTCATAATTAGCTTTCTCTTAACAGAGCTGGCTAAATCTTTATTTGCAAAGGTTCCAGGGTCATCTGATATACCAACAAAGTCAAGTGATTCCTCGAGTACTTCTGTTGCACTGGTCAAAACCTCCTGGACTTGTTTTAGACTGATGACTTTCTCATTAAGACAACCTTTTGAACAGTCATTGTCTTTCTCCCATTTACAACTCACATATTTCTTGCTATGAACCTCTGCAACTGTGTCCTGTGAATTAGACGACCTTTCATTTCCTGAGATTGCTGCTCTAGGTTGCTCACTTAATGGGTTGAGTGCTGTGACAGTCTGAGAAGTTGATTTAACAGTTTCATGTTTGCTTGAGCTATTGTCAGTTAGCAGTGGTGTATTTTGACTTGATGCAACCTGCAACAGGTAAGGAAAATTCGGATTTTTTTTATTCGCATTGAACACAGTTTTATAAAGAAAGAAAGGGATAAATATTGACAGAATACGAGGACAACTAAAGCTATTTGTAAATGTGAGTATATGAGTGTTTTGTGACTTAACTTTTCTTGGAGAAATCTGCCTAGTCTCGTGTGCTTGAGAGTTATTCCTAATGGATGGAGGGTTGTTTTTTGTTAATATTTGGCTTTAACAAGGTCGAACTTGTGGAAGAATACCCGGAAAAATAGCCACATGGGCAAATGTCGAATCAAATGTCAAACTGGAGATAGCAAACCCTACCCTACCCAGTCAAAATAAAAGTCCATGCTCTTTACTGGCAGACTCTCAAAACTTTTAATAAAGTGAAAAGGGTGAAGCTTGAAATTAGGGTTGTTGTAAATAGTAGTAAAGTAGTAATAAGAAGACTGCATACCTGAAATGGATTTAAGGATGCCCCTGCTTCCTGTAAGGGATTTGTTGCTGATTCTGCATTTTTGGAGAGTGGTACTTCTTGTTGCATCTCTTTCGATAGTCATTGTCAAACAGCCTACTTGAATCCATACATTCAATTTTCTGACTTTTTTAGAAGCCATATTTCGAACTTTCCTAACAAATATCCAAGAAGTGCAAAGATATATTTTCGTTAAAAGACTAGTTTTATATTTTACTATTGGCTATTGAAGATACCTGCTTGCTGTTGCTTTGTTTTTGTTAGTTCTGCTGTTTGTTGCCTTGCCCATTCACATTAGATGTTGTTGCATCATACCATCTCCACAGTTTTGGTCATCAGTTTTTTTGTTACAAATAATTATTGTGTTAACATAATGAGGGTGTTTTTCATGTGATTTCTTTGCTTTGTTTGCTTGTAAAGTCAGGCATGTTAAAGTGTTGGTTGAGTGCAGTAGTGTCGAGTTTTCTTTTTCAGTTTGTGGTAATCATTGTTATTAGTAATTTTGTAACTGGATACATTAAACGTAAGAGTCATACAAAGCAGATTTGTCTTGATTTTTGCTTCCATTACTGTAAAACAATGTTAAGAAGTTTTAAACTTGGAACTTATTTTGTTACGATCCTTATGAATGAAGTGACCATATGACACAGATCATGTGACAGTTTCTTTGTTTTGTTACCTAGCATACTAAATTACATAGCATGCTAGACAACAAAATAAAAAAATGTCACATGATCTATGTTGCAAGGTCATTGTTCTTGCTTCAGGGTTAGCCTATTACATTGAAATAAATATTAATAGTGCAAGTAGAGTAAGAAGGAAATAATATGTTAAAAAGAATTTCAATAAAATTTTTTCTACCTGACACTTAAGAATAATAGTAGAATTTGTGATTTCCTGACAAACGTAGTAATGTTTATGTTAACATTTACTCTTAGTCAGTCTTGGGAATGTCAGTGTAATGGGCAGTCATGATCATGTCTTAAACTGGCTCATGACTCCTGGTAAAGATGAGGATGGTTTAGCCAACTGTTCTTGTCCTGTTTCTTGTCTTCTTCATCTCCTACCTGCATTTGACAAGTCTGTTCCATTTATTTCTTATTGTCCTCTATCACATTACCAAGGGATGATCAATGTCAATTGCCGGGGTTGACATTTTGGTGCCCAGCATGTTCTGCTTACCTCTATTTTTTGCCAGAGGATGCCGAAGTATACAGTTACTGATACCTAACCTACTATTTTAGTATTTATTACTAGTCAATCCTCATGAGGTTGGTGACTTGTTCAAGTCATTGTCACACTTTTACTGTGATCTATTCCTGGTCTAGAGCTTGTCAACATGGTGGATATCTGTGTTTTGCAGTAACAGGTTGACAAAGGTCTTGTAGAGCTAAAAACCAATCAGGCATTTGATATTGCAAATGGGTTGGGTATTAATGGAAGTGAGTGGGTAGATCAATCCATTTCCAAGGGTTGACGATGCATTCAACAATTTTTAGAGGATGAAACTGTTGAACTGTCACATAGAGAACAGCTCACACAGGTAGACAGATATCTCACAGGCCTCATCACTTCCCCCTCTACTTCCTCTACTCTTTCTTCTGCTTTCCCACCCTCCAATTCTTCTCAAACTGCTTCTACTATTAATATTTGTCAAAACCATTTATTTCAAAGGCAATTCAAGTTGTCTGGGTAAATAGGCCATGCAGACCAGTGTGACAAGCTCTCCTATGTCAGCATACAACGGATCAAGGAGGCAGAGGGTGAAGGGTATACCGAACCAGAAAAATCATCTCTGACGTCCTTGGTGCAATGGTTCATGGGTGCATCCGCTCAAATCTAGAATGCTGCTAGGGGCAGCTGGTAAAGGAAATAGAATGGTACTAGCTGAAAAGAGAAAGTTGGGTGAGGGGGTTCACCCCCAGAAATCTTTGGACCATCCCCTTGAGATTGGCTTAAATTGCAACCGCACTCATATTTTTAGTGCCATTAGAAGCATGTCAGTTAGGGAGACAAAATTGATGAACTTTTGATTATAGCATATTTCGAAAATAATAATACATCACAAGTAATAGTCTTTCTTAATCGCCATTGAGTACTTGTTTTTTCTTATAGCCGGTTTCTTATTTATAAAATGAGTGTAAGATGGAACCATTGTTACCCCCTATCTTGAACTGGCTGGCACATTTTCCCTATGAGCAATTGTAGTCTACCTGTGAATATTTCTAAGCAATTTTTTTACTGCGGTTCAAAGATAAATCAATGTTAAAATGAACAACTTTTCGAACACTTACGTCTCAAACCATCAAAGAAAAGAACTAGCCTCAAAGAAATATATTCAGTTCTGTAATATAAGATTGTACAGAGTTCATCAGGGTCAAAGGCTGTGTCTATGTGTTAAGATGCCAAAAGTAAACTGATAAACATTTTGTGGCATTATGCCCATAACTGGCAAACTGCTGTCGGTACTAGAAATCATTTTCTTGTGATGCTATTTTCATTGGAGGTTAATGGTAATGAATCCATTTGTAAAGTGTATGTTAAAACTCAAATACAATGGATAACTATTAAGTATTTGATGTTTATGGGTAAAAATTATTAATTCTTGATTTTCATTATCTAATTTCATGAAAATTCTATAACCAAATCTTACCTTGGATAGATCACCAACAACTAAACAAGGCCAACAGAAATATGTGTTTGCAAGGTCTGCTGCCTTTCCTAAAGCTCAAACATTGTTCATGAGTCAAACAACTTTGAGTGGATGATAATGAATAAATTTTGCGAAGCTCTATTTCCCAAAGCCTGGTTCATTTTCATTACTATTTAAACACTAAATACTTTTGTTTTGAAGGAAGTGTGAAGATCTACTTGCATAAAATGATATACTGGTTCATGCTATGCTGCAGCCAGACAACATCACTAGAACGAGGAATCTATTACCACCTATAGGGCCAGGCATGGTGTTACTATGAAAGCCCAATAGCATTGCTCTCCTTCAGTACTAGAAATGGTGTCTGGTACCATCATGAATCAAAGAAAATACAATATCTTTCAACCTGATTAAGTACCATATTGGCATCACTGTGGAGCATTTCCTCAAACTGGGTCAAATTCTTAATTGGAGGTTTAGAAAGTGAAACCTGCACACCAAACATCATTTGCCTTTTCTAGTACCTAGTCTAGTACCGATAGTACCCTAAGCAGACACCCTGAATGCTGCCCTTCTATGCTCCTTGATTGGCTTAGGAAAATTTTGTGGTCACATTTTCTTGAGAAGTCATCAATTGTCATTTCCATTACAGGCTTTCGAGCTTCAGTCCAAAAAAGGCATGGTCTCATGTGAGGAAGGGGCCATTCATTATGACGACAACCTTATAACCAACCTCACTACCCATACTATGGAAATGGGTTTGTCTCCTGACAATGAGTCCATAAGGTCTCAGATATACTTAAAACGCCCAGCGAGAGTGATGTTGAGGTTAAATTGGGGCAAGTGATAACCCCAAGTAAGTCTCACTTATTGTCCCCAATTCTATGATTAAACTTTTATAAGGTCTTATACATGCCCTAGATGTCATAGCACTGATTATTGCAGCACACGCTGCCAGAAAGAGGACCAGATTGCTCATAGGGGTTTGTGTGAAGCTGTCTGTCTATTGATTAAGCCTCCTATAAACAATTCATGGTCTTATACTAGTCACCTGACATCTGACTTTCAGGTAAAACTAATCAAACTGGTCAGTGACAAATGTAGAATTAAATGTTGGTTAAATGGTATTGAAAGTGTATGTTCTTATGACATCTGTTCACAAGTCTGTCTCATGTCTGAGGCTTGGTTGCGCCATTACTTGCTTGACATGGTAGTGTAACCCCTCAGTGGTCTATATCATAACCGATGCATAGCGTTTTCAATGATCTTTGATAGAACTGGAAGAACAGAAATTGGCCTGTAGTTGTCAAAACTTGAGTGGGAGCCAGATTTATGTGTTGGTACAATTTTTGCAAGTTTGCAGTCTTTTGGAAAGACGCCTGTCTGTAGTGAAAGATTAATGTGTGTCAGAGGAGCTGATATGGCACATGCATGATCGTTCAACAAACATGGTTGTAGATTGTCAATGCCACTTGTTTCGCTTTATAGATCTAAGATATTTTTCGACTTCTAGCTTTGATACTGGCCGAAAATTGAATTTCTTTGCAGTTCTTTTGCATACAGCCCTAGGGGGTTTCCAGGTAAAATTCGATAGAGTAATGGCTTTGTCTCGTATAGTTGATATGATTGTAGTGAAAAATTACTCCTTACTATTAAAATGCCACCTTAATCGCATCGTTTGTTTTTTCACCTTGAAACTCAAAGGAGTGTATCGATGTTCCAGCACTTGCCTTGGTTGGATATATAGATTTAATGGTCTTCCAAAACTGAATTGGATTTGCAGAGTTTTCCTTTACTGGATTTTGATGATATGATGACTTGGCTTTTGGAATTGCAATGTTAACCTTGTTTCTTTTCTGCTTATATTTGGATATATTCAATTCGGCCTTAGTTCGTCTCGATTTTCGGAAAAGTTTATCTCTGACATTCATAAGCTTTTTCGTATTACTGGTTAACCAGGGAGCAGGCTTGCCCCTCACATTTTTGCAAACCCTTGGAGCATGGTGTTGGAAAATAATAAGCAAGGTATCATTCATTTGAGAAAGCTGACCAGTCAGCTGTTTCTAACTCTTCATTCATTGCTTCAGGGCGGCAGCTCGTATAATCATGGCAGGTTATTGTCCTGGGTTTGAGTTTCTTTACACAACCAACCATGTTATGGTCCCCAATGCTGGCTGGAATGACTTCAGTTTTTACCATATTTGCTGGATTGTTCGTTACAATGATGTCAATGAGTGTTTCGGTTGATTCTGGTATTCTGGTGGGTTTATTCACCACCATTTGTTTAAAACCAGATATATTTAGAATAGCCTTTAATTCTTTGTTATCCTGCTTAAGAAAGTTCAGATTCAAGTCTCCCATGAGGATTGTCTCTTGTGATTTTTTTGGATACTTTAGAGAGAATGCTATGCAAATGGGTGTTGAAATCTTTGCTAAGATATTTAGAGCTATCTCGGGGCAGTATAAAATTCCCACAAGAAAAGATTTTGAGTGTTTTGGCCTAATTTCGAGGCAAGTTGTTTCGATGTTATCGTTTTCCAAATCATGACGCCGATCCCATCTTATTCCATCGACAATATGAGGTCCAACTCCCCCGCCTCTGCTGGACTTCCTTAGACAATTTATAAAAGAGTAACCAGGATTGTCATGTTTTGCTTCCCCTTCCCTCAGCCCGACTTCGATGTGTGTTTCACTCAATGACGAAATGCCAATGCCTGGAAAACTTTGTAGCATTTCAGAAACATGTCCAAGGTTTCCAAAGAGTCACCTCACGTTCTGGTGAAACATTTTCATTCTTTTGTTGTTAAGCAAGGAAGTCAATTCAGGAATGCGTCTTCTACAATATCCAGGCCCGGGACATTGCTCCACACTGCCACATGTAAGGATCAAAATGTTGAAAAAGCTTTGAATCGAAGTTTGCACGTGGAATGAAAACTTTCCACCTCTCACTTGCCACAGGCTTGAGGAAATAATGATTCTCCATATTTGGACTCCTTAGATTCCTCGCCAATCAACGAAAGTCCAATGCAATCTGAACTTACAAACGCACATCTCTTAACGTTAAGGTTTATGAAAAAAATCACCATGATGAGCACAAACGGCGCCATAATGGCGTTTGACGTTTCGATGCATAAGCGACTTGGTGTGGAGGTACCACTGCTGGTTTCACGGTTTCTTTTGTTAGACAATATGTTGACAGTTGGCAATGTAACAGTAAAAGCTAAAAGCTAATGCCAAATAACCTAACCTTATTTACTATTTTCGAAAGATTATCTTTAGATAATTTTAAAACCCCTAAATCTTTGACAAAAATTTTCCACAATCTGCAGATGCAAGAATTTCCATCCCATAGTTTTATTTCCATGTGAATTCAGAGAGTGTGTTTTTATCTTTAATTTCTTTTGTTAATGTGGACCACCAAAGGCACCCTCTGTTACAGTTGGAGTAACTGAACCAATGTTCGGTTCAGTATCAGATGAAGATGCAGAGGATTCATTCTAACTTTCTTCTTTTGTTCCTTGAACTTTTTGGTGCAACATTTGGCAATGTGATTGTTACGGTGGCAACACCTGCATTTTTATCATAAACTGGACAACATCCTCATGAATGGCTGCCTGCACAAAATATTATTTGATCGTCTGTGAATGTTTACTATTAGATTGTTTTTCTTTGGCTTCACTAGGGGCAGTTTCAGCAATTGAGTGTTTTCTTGTTTTTTCCCTATGATTACTGGTTTTGTTCTTTGGCATGTTGCTTTGTTTGTTCTGCAGCTGCTCCAATTTTCATGGCTTTCTTCGGGTCTATTTTAGGGTCTCTCATTCTTTCCCCGACGGCACGGTCTGAAACTCCACAAATTATTATATCCTTTATGAGTGAGTCACGTAAATTTTCGAATTCACATTCAGTAGTTTGGAGTTGCATCACAGAAGTATTGAAAGTTTGTCCTTCAACTTGGTGATACGTAAATAACTTGTGTCTGTTAATAGTTGTATTTGACCTAGGGTTACAAAATGCTTCAAACTGGTTGAGAACCGGCTTCAACTGACTGCATCGTTTGTAAATTTAAAAGTTCCATAAATTTCCCTACTTCTTTGTCCAATGCAGGTATGTAGAATGGAGTTCTTAATCCTATCCGATTTCATGTCATGAATCGAATGCTTTTTTCCAAGTCTTTCAAGTCTGTGCCACATTGCTTGTGAGTGACAAAGGCCCTGGCAGTTTACGTTGTTCCAGTATTGTAACCTTGAGCTGAGTATTGATTAAACTTTAATATCATAAAGTAAGCCTACTTCTGACACAATGTAAAACATTTGTATCGAAGGTTTAGACGTCATAGAAAATACTTTATGATATTAGAAAATGATGGCTTCATCGAGAGTCCCTAAAACCTGTAGAGGAGAGATAAGCATGAAGATTAAGCTCAAATTCACATGTGACAGTAATGAGTGGTTTATGATGGAATAAACATAAATGTACACATTTTGCCCATTGTCTGATATTTTATTAAGGCACTGAGAGACTATATCAAAGGAAGAAAGGAAGGTGTGACAATAATAATAATAATCCTCCATTTTTACATAAATTGAATGTTGTGGGCATTTTATTTCTTTTCTCTATATTCTAGATTACATTAAACATGACTTATAGATCAACTGTTGGACAAGCAACATTCAGTGTTATCCTCTCAGCTGTGGCAAGGACACTCTCTTTCTTGTATTATTACCTGTTGGTATTTGAAAACCAGTTTCAAGTAATGCAATACTACATTGCTTCAGCAGGACTCATCAATTTGATGCAGGTACACAGATTTACCTTTTTGTCTTAAAGACCTAGTACATTTTATCTGATGTTTACAAAGTCAGCATTTCCTTAAAGAATATTAGATTCACTGATTATCCATGTTGCATTTGATGCACCTATGCCATAAGACTCCAGGGTGGAGTTAGCTTTCCGCGCGGTGTGTCAGTGTGGATTTAGGCAAAATTATGCTTCTTGTTATAGTGGCATAATGCAATGCAAAAAATCTTGACAACACCTTTTTTAGCCTTTGCTTTTTTTTCAAACTTTACATCGTGCTTTGTGAATAATTACTCTTGTCGTGGACATTGGTATACACCTGAGGAGCTACTGGCGTACTTCCGGCATGACTTATACACAGAATGCCCCCATGCTGATAATGCAATAAACAAATTGTTCGTTTTGTACTACCAAGAGGTTATTTGAGCACTGCTAAATGCTTTAGTATTAAAATTTTAAGATAAACGAGGATGCACTGTAATACATCAGAAATCATGATCTTATTACACATAATTAAAAATGTGAATAACATTGAGATATGCAAGTATCACGATTCACTCCCTGTTGAGCATCATGTGTTTGCTATATTTTTCATTAGTTTTGTCATATTTCATGTAACTGTAGCTCATTTGGTATCCCAAGCCTCGTGCATTGCGGAAGAGAAAACACCCTCAAGAGTATGGCTCAACTAGTGGTGATGAAGAGGTGCAACCTGCTGAAGAAGGTGTCGCTGAAGGAGGCACTAAAGAATCAACTGAAGGATCACCACAGTCCATGGCAACATATGAAGAACCACAGGGTATTCAAGACATTAATATCTCAACCTCAAAACACGCACATGGCTACTTTGACAGGATTCGCAAAATGTCGAAAGGGTATCTCTTCCTCCTCTTTTGTATGCTTGCAGGACAGGCAAGTTTTGCTGCTTCATTGTGCATCATAAGTAAGAGCCTTTGGGGATTGCTTGCACCTACTTCATTATTGGTATTCTTAATGGTGACTGTGATGTTACGTAACTACAGAGAAGGACGACTCCACTGTTGTGATCAAGGATATCCAGAAATACGTTATAAGTCTTTTGTACAGTAGCTTTTTTTCTCTAAGATTTCCTATGATAGAATGTAGTATTATTTTATAATCTTGTACTTTGTAACCATGAAATGATTTACATTTAGTCGGGTCCAGAGCATGTCTTCTTTTCTTTGCACTACTAAATATGTGACAGTGATATCTTGTTGGTTATAAGAACTATGACATAGTCATGTAAAAGATGGAGCCAGGCTGATGCTGTACCTTATTTGGAATTGAAATAACGTATATTGGTTATAATGTTTTGGAGAATTGATTTTTTGCACATATCCTTAATTTAGAGCAACAACAGTCAGCATGTGTCTTTGAATAAAAGTAGACAGTGACTTATAGCCTGCTGTTGTATTTTACAGGCAGTAAGGAGTTGGCGATAGTTTGATTCATTTTAGCTTTTTGCAATCATAGATAATATCAAGCTCACTATTGATGTTCAATACATTGATACTTTTCCCTTGCCCTGAATTTCTTGATTAATCGCTCCACCTCCAGACATATTGACAAATATAAGCCTCGTTGATTACAAGCCACAGTCGAATATAAGCCCACAAAAACAAATTATGAATGAATATAAATGGCATAGGGCTTCTAAGCGTGATTTTATATTATGTTTACAGAGAGTATCTGACAGTAATAAGAGTTTTTCAGTGTATAATTGAGTGTAGGATTAAAGTGATAACGATCTCTTCTTTTGTCATGTACAGAAAATAAGTGCGTATTTGTTTAAGCTTCATCAATCGTCGTCGTCGTCATCATCACCATCATTCTCGTCGTCATCCATCGTCACCACGACCACCATCATCATCGTCATCATCATCATCATCATCATCATCACCACCACCACCACCACAACCACCACTCTAAAATAGAAAAACGTTTGTAGCATAACCACCCTTTTTAAGAAGATAACGATCTATCTGTGAATTTTCGACCCAGAAGGCCCTGGTCATTGGACAGCTTCCTTTACTCTCTCCATCATATATTCATTAGTCATTTCAATATATATCTATTATCTGTCTATAACACTTCATCTCTAAAGTTTCCTAGAGTTTTCCCGCGTAGTCCAGCTTTGGCATCAATAGAATGAAAGTTACTTTTGCTCCGATTAGAAATATCTTGCTGATCTATTTCTTATCTTCCAAGTCAGTATATCAAGTGTAGTTGTGGATTGCGCACTTCTTATCTCTACTTCTTTGTCTGATGTTGCATCCTCAGAGGTGGTAGCTCCTTGGGACTTGATTATTGTTACTTGTTCTAAATATTTCCCTTCTATGTTCACATTAATTCTTTTCTTCCCATCACAGGTACCAGTTATATTACTGTACCTTTTTTCTCTGCAGATCTCTGTGTTGTATCTCTCTGTGATATCGTGGAGTCTGTCTTTTATTTTTTGTAACTCATTTCCATCTCTTTCTTATAAATTAGGATCATCTGCAAATCTCAGTTTTGAGATTGTACGTCCTCAGCATCTGATGACACCATCAAAGCCATCCACTGTGTCATTTATAATTGTCTCGAGGAATAGTATGACTGACGACTGACCTCATTCATATTAATCAATCGATTTAGAATGACATTGACAAACGTTTTTCCATCCGCGCAGAGTACGACTATCCCTCACTCGTCATCCAAGTGTATAGGTTGGGCTTTTTTGGTTTCTGTTGTTTGATTAAAAATATGTCGAACAATTATTAAGAACATATTTATTATGTGCATCCCTCTGTATTATGTTTGAGTTGCGTTATGCCAATGTGTTGCAGATCTTTTGGAGGATTGCATCAGTTGTAAATGTTCTGTTGTTTACCTTTTAATTTGTAATCCCAGAGCATTGTATATTTCGTTAAACTATCCCTGAAAACGTGGAAAAATTTGTTATTTGAGATTGTTTACGTAGCTAATAAATAGATGAACTGGTGATTCGAGACCGGTGTCAAGTCACCAATTTCGGATATTAGAATGTTATTAAGCCTGCTCTCTCGCAGTTTGGTGGTTTGAGGTTTGGCCAACCGTTGGTAATATGTCCGACAACTAGAATCTCGTCACTTATACACTGATTGTCGGTTGGGGCTGGTCCATGTCTGTTTGTCTCGCAGATTTGCAACCTTATTACTTGTGCGATGGCAGTCTAGTGAAGCTATGTCGCTGTATCGTTGATCGTGTCCAAAACTCTTCCCATCCATCTTTAATCCAGACTTTGTGGTAACAGTGTTTAATAACTTATTTCTGGGGACAAAATAGTTTCTTAATTGTATGTGTGCTCAACAAGGTGTGGTTCAAAGCGGCCAAGGGCATTTGCATTATCGTCTAGTTTATGTGCTTGGTAGACATGGGGAATAGCAGGAGACGGGATTCCTGATGGGACTGATAACGTTATTTTCGGAGTTGCTATTAAAAGGCCTGAGATAGCTCACATAGCATTATCAGGAATAGCCTCCATGACTTTTGTGTGAAAGCTCTAATCCCGACCTAGCAGAGGAATATCCAGCTGTCAAGAAGACTGAAGCTAAGCTGCCTTGTGTTTTGTTTTTGCGCCTCAGTACCTGCAAGTGTATATGATGTTAACATCCTTGGAAACTTCTTCTGCATTAGATTTCACGTATGCTCCAAATTTTAGATTCAAGGATGATAACAAATTAACTTGGCTTAGTGTTGAAAATGATTTTTTTAATCAATTAATCCTGATTTCTTGCTCTTTATCCACGTTTGCTGTATGGAAGGTAGAGCAAAATGATTTGGTATATCACGAATGATGATCTGTTCGCCAGCAGCGAAGCAGCAAAGAAGTTATAATCACCCGGGAAGCCTTTCTGCCCTGGGCAAGGTTTGACTTCCAGAGTTCACGTTTTGATACATGCGCCTCCGATGTAGCATGACAGATTCAAAAGGACTGTACGTCACGCTTGGCTACATCCTTGAAACGTAGATAGGGACGGCCACGAGATCAGGGGGTATGGGCCGATTGACCATAGAGGATGGCCTTTGGTAATCTGTGTCTTGTAGTCTTGCTTGGACATGTCCCCCATTCATGAGACATGTCCAAGCAAGCGCAGCCTCCGAGACCTTAACAGTGTATACATGTCATCAGAGCCTGTCATGGAGAGGATGGTGGTGTTCGACACATGGTCACGCCAGGTGATGCTGATAATGGCATGGAGACTTTTCATAAGAAAGGCATTGAGATGGTGTTCTTGTCTCTTATATGTGGTCCAACGTTTACTTCCATACAATAGTGTGCTTAAGACGCAAGCTTCATACACGCGTTTTGAGATTATAGAAGAGATGATGATCACTCCAGACTCTTCTCCAGGCGGCCAAAGGTGGTGGAACTCTTGCCAATACGGGTATTGAGCTCTACATCTGGGCTATTGGTGTTTGTGACAGGTAGGTGAACTGCTTAACAACCCTTAGCTCAGATCCATTCACAAGTACAACCTTGCTTCACGCCACAGCGAACATCAAACTCAATGGAGATCGAACCGTCATGTTGTATGGTAGCTTTTATAGTTATTGAAGCCCTTCGTAAGCTGAAGCAAAATTTCTGGGCAGCTAAAATACATAAACAAAGGCCTTGGTCAGGTCAACAAAAAACATGTTCTTTTGTTGAGCACATTTGTCCTGAAGTTGGAGTAGGTAGCCATATCTATTGTAAAACGAAATAGTCTGAAGCCACATTGGCTTTCTAGCATAATGAAGTGGGTGAGTTTTGTAGCCGAGGTAGCAGACTCCTCGCCAGAACTTGTTCAACCAAGCCCAGTAAGGTAATGCCTCGGTAATTGTTACAGTCCTGATGGTCACCTTTGTTCTTGCACAGTGTAATGATGTTGCCATCTTTCAGAGCCTGAGGAATGCATTGTTTTATTACAACACAGCTTGAACATGTTGTGCAGCTCATTGATTAGAAATTCAAACCAAATTTGAGTTCTGGGTGGATGCCATCGGCACCAGGTGTTTTGTTGCTCCGATGGCTTATAACAACCTTGCGTACTTCGTCGATCGTTATTGGTCTATCAAGCTCTGCCATGACTGGATGCGGGGAACAGCTTGGTAGATTGCCTCATGGTTTGACTGTACCTCCACGCCACATACAGACTGGTAGTGCCCCATCCATCGCTTTGGATGCGATGGAGGGTCAGTGATTGCACTACTCTCAGATGACTTTAGAGGGGCAGTTTTCTTAGGCACTGGGCCTAAAGCCGCTTTAACACCCTCGGATACATGCCTTGGATGTTGCCAGAGAGGTGAAGCTTTCAAGAGGTTAAACCAGTACGAACGGAGGGCAATCCCTGTTCATTGCTGCAAGTTGTCGTTTGCTCTACGAAAACAGCAGGTCACATCACACTTGGTCTGTTGAAGTCTAGCTCAGGCTGATCCTTTGCTTTAACAGCAGGGAGCAATGTTTCAGCATTCTCACGGAGCCAGTCAGTGTGACTGCGCACGCATGTAAATTAGGCATTAATGCACACTCATGTATTACACTGCCGAGTTGAGACCATACCAGTGATGGATCATCTGCAATTGGATTATCAGCAAGGGTTGAGGGCAGTAGCCGCTGGAAGCTTGTGTTGATTGAGGCTGACTTTGTTGTGGACACTTCCTGATTTGGTCGTGGTTTTGGCTGAGCATGATGGATTTTCTTTAGACTAAGCCTCATGTGGCATCTGAACAAGATATGATCTGTGCTACATTCCGTAGAGCACATGCGCCTATATTGTGTAACACAGTTAAGACGTTTCCGACGAGTTATTATGTGATCAAGCTGGTACCATCGTCTTCAACGACGATGCATCCAGTGACCTTGGAGTTAAATTTGCCCTGTAAGAAGTAGTTTGGAAGGCACAGTTTGTGCCTTGCACATACTTCTAATAGACGCTGACCATTTTCATTAATGCTGCCAATAATGGCCGGCCACTCGTATCGGAATACCCGTCTATTCACGTGGCTAGCAACCGTGACTCCTCGATGCCTGCACAGGCACATTTACAATCACTCATCTGAGCATTGCCCGCAGAGCGCGTGCAGAACTAATTTGCAGTTTTTGAACATGAGTGACTAAACCAGTGTGAACAGTTAGTTGTAAAAGACCGGGCACCCATGATCTCAACCACGATGTTTGGTGGTATTGTCCTAGCTCAGCCATCCGACGGCTTCTAACAGTTTCGTCGTACCCAATTTCCCTCTCTTGGCTTCAGGCACTTGCATAAGGTGTCGCGAGGCGGATTTGATCCCAGAACCTCGTGATCAGAGCGCAAGCACTCTAACCACTCGGTCAAACGCCCATACCAAATGGATTGCTGCCAATACCAAATGGACCAAGGACGCTGTCCAATGCAGAAAGATTTTCATACCAATGCGAGCATTGTCAAATCGTCAAGGGGAAATAGGTGATCGCCGTGTGGAAATTTACGTTATTGCTCATCAATGGAGTTGTAAAAATCACCCTTGTCATCAGTTGACAAAAGGGCTGGAACGTAAGCAGAAATGAGCGTATCAAGAGCCCCAGTGGTGCAGATTCTCATGACAATCAGTCTTGTGAAAGTTACCATAGGCTGTTCAATTTTATCAAGTAGCTGATTGTGCACGGCAAAGACCACAACACCATGGGAAGCTCTTTCACTATCGGGATATCCATCCCAGTAGAAAGTGAAGTTGTGTTCACCAGCAGAATCAAGCTCGTAATCCATGTTTCGCTAAGTAGTTTGGACTCATTTATCTTTAAACACCATAGCTGGAAGTATAATGCACATAATAGCAAAAGCATTTTAAGGATAAGTCAGAGTTGTTAATAATACCTGTCAAGAGTAACCAAGACTGCTGTCATTTACTTATTGAATTACTTATACTTATTTGCTAAATATTGTGCTCCAAAGGTTATCAGTATGGATCTTAGGTAATGCTAGAGTTAAGACATGTTCTGGATTTTGTCAGTTTAAGAGTTAATGCTGTCTGTTGCAAATAGAGATCAGTTTAACGAATGACTGGTTTTAATCGAGGTAACTGCGTTCACTAATTTGATATCAGAGTTGCACCGCAGGAGCTTGAAGTATAAGCGTCTATGCCAAACCTTGTCATGGGCAACAGTCATTGTAATGAAGATTGTCAGAACTTGCTCCTTTTGGAAGGCCTTACATATTAATCTGTTGTCAATCTTTTTCCACAAAACTTTTCCATCATTGTGTAATGTATATAGTGATGGTATCGATGTAGGTGAATATGTTCGTTTGTAAGTGCTGCGGGTCGATAGCTACAGCTGTGAGATTTGGAAGGCCCAGGGGCAAAACTGCCAAATGTGGCCCCCTGTAAGCGAAGGGACCATGGGCAGGGTTAGGAAGCACTTTCCTCGCAAATAGTTATATCACGCCGCCCTTTAGATTAGCCTAAGTTTTATTTTAGAATATTTTCTACAGTCAAAATGTTAAGATGTTTCATTACTGTTTAGGCACACCCTTGTTATTATGGAGTTAGCGTTTAATTTCATTTGTAAAATGTCAATACTTTATCATTAATCAACTTCCTCAAAATTTAGAACGGATAAGGCAATTTAAAGTTTAACTTTCTTGCTTTTTCGCCTGCAAAAGTGTCAATAGGTCTTTCATAATCTATCTGTCTTGTTTCCTGTGTTTGATTGCAAGGTCGTAAGACTTGATAATCTATCTTGTGACAATGTGGAGCGCAAACAATTTTATAACTGTTACTAGGAAGGAACATTGAAATCGTCAAGAACATATACAAACAAGCATATATCTATGGGTAAAAACTTTTCATGTCTTGTTGGTAAATAGAATTTAACAAAGCAAGTGCTTTATTTCTCACCTTTCATATCAAATGTTGAACGTGGCGTTATGAGATGTGCCAACAGAAAAAAGTGGATCGATGCCCAGCATAGTGAGAATGCTGACGGCAATTGATCTCGTTACCCATAATTCTGGAATTATCATCATTTAGAGAAAACGTGTGACTTTAAACTGCACCTAGTGGATAGGTTCAAGTATTCGACTTCTGTAATGTTGTTGACAATGAAGTTGTCTCTTAATCAGTATTGATTTCAATGTTCACCCTGATCCCGGGATGTAGCACTTGTTTTATTGTTTAAGCTTTTTAGCACTGAAGCTATTCATTTTCAAATATTGTAAACATCTTTCATCGTGTACATTTGTCTAAATAATGTAAATACCCAAGAATGCCTAATTCAAACAGGACTCAAATATCCTGCCAAAACAAATGTCAACAATTGTCTTCTTTTCATCTTCTTTGACAAAAACTGGTTCTTCTTCATATGTCTTTACTAGCAAATTGAAGATTTTTCACATTACTTTAGAGCTTTGAACTCAACTTGATTTGTGTAAATTTTGCACTCAAGAAAACTTTAGTTTTATAATCAGATGTTGCTTATCATATCGTCCTGTTATCGATACAGACCTGCTAAGAATACTAGCATACAATGTTTGATATTTTAAACCCATAGTTTCTAAATTTTGTTGACAAACTTTCTAATTCCTTGAGGTGTAAGCTCTCCTTAAGTACATTGTGAAGTATACTTTTCCTATCACACACCACTATGATTTTTCGCCAAATTGCATAATAAATAAAAAAGAGATAAAAGAGAGATGTAAAGAAACAACACCAATGTTGACCGACAATGTACCTCATCTGTAAATTTGAATATTTTACATGCTGTCGCGTGTTAATAATGAGATGGTGAATGTGTGAAATCAAACAAATGTAATTCTAAAGTCTTTAAATCTTTTAAATCCTTAAGTTAACAGTCAAAGTATGCAAGTTTAAATTCCCTTTATTTTGACATGTTTGATGAAAACAAGACGGGTGGTCAGTCAAGACAATCGATAATCTAAAACAGTCTATCCATCAGAAACTATAATATTCAAAATATAACCGGTAAATTTTGGAACATGTACACTTTATGAAAACACCCTGTGTGGTATTTGAAGCCCTCTTGAATGTCAGGCATTAGGATCTTACCAAAGGAACTTTGTCAAATAATTGTGCAGTTGGATAACTCTCCTCTTATCGAAACTTGATTTACAAAATTTAAATCCGCTTGTTAGACGTGCTCTAAATAGGTCACTGTTCGTGAGTTTGACAAGCTCCAATCAAGCTTTGACGAAACTTCCAGTCTTATCGTGTATCCTATAGCTGATATAAATTTATCATAATGCCGTATTAAAACGTAGAATTTAATTTCAGTATTTTGCAGAGATCGTTCATTTGGTTGCTCCCCTCATCTGCCCAGTGACCCCTTTTGGTTGCCATGATCATTGAATGAAAAGTGTCAAAAACTGAATAAATGACCTGCTTAAGAGTAAAAACTTAATCACCGTTGAGTTTAATAAAATCTTGCAGCAATGAAATAGCCTCCTATTGTTAAGAAGCGCTTTACCAGCTTTGCTATGGAAAGAGTGAAGAAGATTTGCTCGTGACAATGAGTTTGGTAACTCTACTTTTTGTAAACATTTTCCAGTTGGTAACTCAACAGATACCAGGAATCGTGGCAAACAGTAAGTTGGTAGAAAATAAATCTAACAATAAACAAATTAAATGGGTGCTAAAGAATGATAGTATTTGCTAATGGTAAACGATCGAGAAACATAACAGATCCACATAATGTATGATTTGAACAATCTTTGTGTGGTACAAAACGTGAAAATCTCCTTGAAAATTTGCTACATTGCGCTAAAAGCTTTTAAGTATGATTTTAGCGCAATGTCGCAAATTTTCAAGGCGAATGTATGATTTGTTAAAATGTAGGACTTCGAATTACTCTGTATGATGCAAATATTCAACTGTAGAAAACAAGTAGAGGAGTTACAGGGCATCTGATTATAATGCAATCCGTTCTATTGCAATGAAATTAAAAAGGAAAAGGATTTTTATCTGCAATAAATAAATCGATAGTGCGAACTTTAATACAAATGCTGTAATTGTAAACATCATCCATAATGTCTTACTTTTAGTGAAAATTAATTAATTAATTTATCAGGGACACGACAGCATTTTAAGCTAGAATAATTTTAAAGACGTGTAGTATTTTATATCAAATGTTAAATCAATACTTTCATTTATTTTTCACATGAGTAATTTTTAAAAGCTGTATTGGCACATATTATTGCACATGTCCCGATACCGCGTGATCTCATGGCAGACTTTCCTGCAATGGAATTTTGCTTAAATAGCAAATAAACAATAAATATCACAAACTTTGCTCTTGAAATTTTCGTAGAAAAATTAGAAATAGATTGTGAAATATCGTGTAAACGTCACTGAGAGAGAGCAAAAGCCTAAGTTTTTGTTCTAAACGTTTCATGTTTCAGATCAATTTGGACAACGCCGAGATATCGTCATATCAGGAAAGCAAGATGGATTTTCTTCCCCTTTTATAAATGATGATGGAAACAGTGACAAATTTTCATTCTCAAATGCTCTTTACATACCATTTGGTCAACCTTCTAACGAAGTTGGATTTCCGGTTGATCAGGAGCAGACAAATTATGATCCATCCTATCTTCAATTTGTATCACCACCCATATTACCTCAGATGAGAATGTCCACTTCACCCGAAGTAATGAATAGCTTCTTAGTACGAGATCAGGTAGGTCATATCTTAACTCTGCAGTTCATCACTTGGATACTTCATCTTTTGTTGTCGTTAACACTAATGCAAACGAAAGTCGTACTAACTTTTTGTGGTACAAAACTTGAAAATCGCCTTGAAAATTTGCGACATTGCGATTCTTTTTACATTCGTTGGGATTCTTTTTGTCCAAAAAAGAGGAAAATCAACATCATCAAAACACTTGCCCATAGAGCACTTTGTATTTGTTCAAAATCGAAGTTAAATTCGGAACT
>JANTCA010033481.1:7738-20967 GCA_024741275.1 Chironex yamaguchii | reverse complement strand
TTTGGCAGAATATATCTCTGATATATGTTAAGTTTATTTTTAGGATGAAGGGGTAATAATAATAATAATAATAATAATAATTATTATTATTATTATTATTATTATTATTATTATAACAATAACAATAGTAATGATAATAATAACAATAACAATAATAATAATGTGCAAACTCAATATATTTCTTTATGACATTAAAATACAATGTAATTCAAATTGACTACTTGAATCTTTCATGGGAAGAACAAACTTAATGAACACAATATTTGCAAGACTTAACATAAAATGTAATTAACTAAAATTTCATTAGTTTTCGATGTGTCCATTGTTTATTTCTTAAGCAAAATATGCAATAAGTAGTTCTTATTGAAATATACTGAGTGATGCTGGAGCTATACAGAAGACTGCCTTGTTGGGAACAGCTAGGATCCTGAGAAAGGTGCTAGAGTGATAAGCGAAAGAACAATAAGTAGTGTGATCAAAAGCAGACTCAATTTTCTTCAAGGTGTATGCGGAAGTGTGTGCATGATCCCATGCCTTAACAAAGATACATGCTGGTAGTCTGTCTCTGTTCAAATGTGTGCTTACTATATGAGTGAAGTACTTGGACTTTCTGTATGGATAATCTTTTAGTACCAATATATGCTTTGTTCAAGTAGTCAATTGGCAAAATGACTTAAGTGAATTTATGAAATCAAACTGATAAGCTTTTTTGAACAACAGATGCATGTCTTGCAATTCAACTGTCATGATATCCAGCCTTCACCCATCTTCTTACTCAAGCAACTTTTTGACACAACAGCTAACGTCCAGACCCACAGAGGTGGTCATTTTCAAAATCATCATTTCAACACATCATCACTTTTATGCAAAAGATCTATTAACAAAGTTTATAGTGTTTGATGCTATTCTAGACAGTACCATAGAGCGGTGTTATAGGATATTCCACTTCAGCACACAATTAAAATTAAATGTACACAAATTACGTCTATTTGTCCTTGTATAATGTGCGAACACATTATATGAGCAACACAAATAAGTTGCGCAAAAACGTACCTAAACATGAATATCAAGCGAATTAAATAATCTAGCAACGTTGGCAAATGACCAGCCACACCCATACAAGTTTAACATAGACCTGGGAAATATACATTGAAGATGCATTTGCCAAGGGGGGCCGGGGACAACTCAACTCTCGATTTTTACACAATTTAAGCAGAGATCGTATAATTGGAAAATCATCTAACGACTGACGAAGTCTTCTCTACAGTAGAAATGAAGACGGAATAAAATCTTGCAAAATTACAAAAATAACAAGGAACACCGACATGCAGTCGGTAACAATTTATCACTTCACATCTACAGAAAACTCGATTCTTAGCATATATATGCGGATTACAACTGATACAGCTGCAGTTTGTTGCTTGTATTTTGAGAATGTAATTTTCTGCTGCTGTGTTGTCAACTGTATCTTCTGATGACGAGAACTGAGTCTTAATAACACGGGTCTGATTCAAGGATAAGACAGATCAAAACTTTAAAATGCAAGGAGCAACAATGTGCGTGCATCCATGAAAAAGAAATCGGTGAGTTACCTCCTTCGTTTTCTTCACCTTGGCAGTTAAGGCGAATGTTAGACATCCCAAAAACAAAATCATGGGCTTCAACCACGCCGCCATCTTGATAGTAAAGAGCAATTTGAATATTGGGGCTTGGGTTCTAATAAGGGTATGCACTGTTTGCTGTCAGTTGAAGATTGGATAAGTTAAAAGGAGCTATGAGGGGGTGGGTTGGGGGGCGGGGGATGACGTACTGTTGTAAGAGAGACACTGGCACAAAATGAAGTGATACTTAATCATGAGCAAAAACAAGGAGTATGGAATGAAGGGGGACATTATGCTGTTAAAAAGGGGGCCATGGAATCGAGCTGTTTTAATTACTAAAATCACACATCTAAGGTCGTTAAAAGGAGCTATGAGGAAGTCGTAGGGGGTGACGTGATGGTGCAAGAGGAACGGGGGCATAGAATGAAGTGATACTTAATCATGAGCAAAAACAAGGAGTACGGAATGAACCGGGAAATTATGCTGTAACAAAAAGGGGGCCATGGAATCGAGCTGTTTTAATTACTAAAATCACACATCTAAGGTTGTTAAAAGGAGCTATGAGGTGGTGGGTTCGGGGGTGATGTGATGGTGTAAGAGTACGGGGGCCTGGAATAAAGCGATACTTAATCAAGAGCAAAAACAAGGAGTATGGAATGAAGGGGGATATTATGCTGTAACAAAAAAAGACCATGGAATAAAGGGAATAAACCTGTTTTAATTACTTACATCACACAGCCAAGGTTGTATAAATGAGAATTGTTAAAGCAGCTATCCTGCTGCATGTAAATTGCCCATGTCTAACTTGTAAAGAAGAGGATGTTGTGGCTAAAAGAATGAAAAATATATAGCAGATCCGTTGCTGTTTTTTTTCTGTCTTGTTTTGCATCTTTTGCATCTTTGTGCATTGTTATATTTACCGCTTATTACCGTTCTGGATCACTGTATTCCCTTTATGTGTTCCCTCTCTTATCCTATAGTCTAAACAGATGTTCTACTTTTGTATTATTGTAATATACCACTAGTACTTATGATTGTAATTTTGCTTTTAATCTGTAACTGATGATCTATAGGGTATATCCGAAACATGTCTTACAAACTTAAAAAATAGTCGTGTTTATTAAATGTCTTGCAAATCATATATTGCTGAGGAATTTTGGTAATGACACATACACATTTCAGTATTATCTGTAAAGAATGTTCCTATCCTGCTCTAACAAATAACAAAAGTCTGTAAGCATCCATGCTTTTTTGGCCAACTTAAGTACCCTTCCTGCTAGCCTTCCTACGTGACTGTTGATATCACGTGATGTGATAGGATAGCTTGGACAATAATGGTGCATCATAAGTAAATAAACTTTTTCACAACTTCACATGAGTGGTGTTGTCACATGTCATGATAATCATCGTAGACTACAGCACGTATCCTGTTAGATATGACAATTGACTGTAACATAGAAATTGACTGAGGCCCCAACACTGGCCAGCTATGGCCCTATCACCCGGATCTCGCAAAATATGTGTTGGGGTTACGGAGCTCAGTCCAAATTGAAAGTTAAGATGGCGAGCTCCTGGGGACAGATCGATTTGGCTTATCATCAGTTCCTGTTTGAAAAATAACATATTCATTTGTAAGATCATGTTCCTACTTCATGTAATATTCCATGTAGTCACTGTACCAAATGGTCGTACTTCTTACATACATACAGTCATACATACATACAGAAGGTAAGTAGAACTAGAATCTGAAATATAAAAAATCGATAGGGCTTCTGGATGGACAACTCCTCCTTGCTCTTGTGTAGCAATATACATGATGTTCATCAAAATGTTGTCCTCAGGATGTGTAACATAAGCTAAAAAAATGTTTCTCCTTGACTCTGATCGTGACTGTAAAAACTCCCTGACCCTAATGCCAACAAAAAAAATTGTCCCCTGGTTGATCACTACTGCAACATACACCTATTGTACAAGACCATGCCTTTTATTCCCTCAAAATGACAAAAACAACATTTCATCAAGTGAGGTGATATTTGGAAAGAGTCAAAAAGCATACTCAGCTTGGACAGCCATGCACAAAACAATTTGAAAAACTAAGAATTGGACAAAAAATTGTTATTGATAGATATAGCCAAAATATGGCCTAATAAGTGACAAATAATAATAGTACATAATTTACTTAGCACATAACCATGAAAGGGAAGCAGGTTTAGTACACAGGATACAATTTATGTACAGTGGAAGGGGTGTCCTAGGTCAACTAATCCTTAAGGCAAGCTTACACTGGTGTTGTTGCCTAACTTCTCATGAAAAGGCTCCAATGTTAGGAAAATATTAATGATAATGGATGTTTTCAATGCACTTAATATATAACGATGATGCATTGTTGAATATTTTGATCTTTGGCCCAAAAGTAATTGCTGTCATCAAAATTTATCAAAGACACCAACAAATTTTGACACTATGCATAGATCAAGTGGGAGTTTTTAAGAGCTTGTATGAATAATAAATTCCAGAAAAAAAGTGACCTCACACTCTAAGGCCTGCAATAAAGTGATGGTTCTTAAGAATGAATGTAAGAGTAACCTATCCTCTTTACCAAGGAAAGCTTTGGCCTTCTTAAAACTGACAGGGACTGTAGCATTTGCTGATTCCTCTAATCTAACTTCTTTTTATTGTAAGGTATATATTTGTTTCTTACCCCAAACAATTGTTTGAAGAAGATTCCAAAAATAGCATAACCAAAATTGCAAAATAAAGTAATCAAATAGAAACAATATATCAATATTTTAAAATAAACCAGGTAATTTCTAATGAGACAAATATTTGCTTGAGGACAAAATTTGAAAAGTTTGCCTTGCAAAGTTTCTCAGACTAAAGTAGTTGCCCTCTAATCTTGGAAAGCATATATTATTGAAAGTTATTTATTAACATAAAAATTGCACTTCTTTATCCAATTTATGAATTTATGACAAGTTTATATGAATTTACATCAAACTCTGGAAAATTTTGGAAAAAAGACAGGGGTTTGCAATACAAGTGCTAGGATGGTGGATAAAAAGCATGTATATAAGGGGATGTGAATCTTTCATCATTTTACTTATTTACTTAATAAGTAAAAGACCATAAGCAGAGAAAGACAATACATTCAAATTGCTGACAAGACTAAAAAAGACCACATGGAAAAGTCATATAGACTAGAACATCAGGCAATTGCTCTTTCAATATTCTAGGCTTTCTCTTGTAAACAATTTTCTATTAACAATCCGAGTGATTCTTAACATTTACATGGCTGACGTTTAACACTTTGACATATACAGTATGATACAAATGACATTAAACCCCCTTGGCATGAGAAGCAACACACTGATTAGACTGATTATTACAGGAAAAGAATACCAACAATGTAATTACAAATAGATAGGATAAATGTGTAATCAATATCTACTTTGTTTGCATAAATTTCTTATGTGAATTTCATATATGGGGTGAGTTGGTGATGGGACCACAGGATAAGAAAAAGTAGCAATATCCTTTTCACATGATGTTTGCAACTTTACTGTTGCCTTTTTTGTCACACTGTGCAGGTTGAGTTACACAGAACATTGTCAGCAATGTTAATACCCAACACTCAAAAGAGAACCACTGACTGCCTTCGCAAACTAACAACAACCCTGAACTGTCTTCTAAAACATTCAACCTATTTTGGGGTTATGATATAAGGACATGTTAAGTTTGTTACGAAGTCTTAGCATCATGCCTTGTGTCCTAAGCAAGTCTCTGGTATACAAATTACATAGCTGCCACCCTTAGTGTTGTTGAAAAATTTTCATTTTGTGATTGCAAATGATATACCATATGGAAAACGTAGTCTACATAAAAATCAAGAGATAACTGGCAAGGCTTAAACTAATCAAACTATTTTAATGTTGTTTTAAATAATAACACCTTCAGTTCTCATTCTTACACTTTTTTCTGGGTATTGTTACATCCATTACTAAAGCAAACTGGAATCAATCTGTTTGTTACTCTACAGTGGTGCACCAGAAGGTGTGCGCACTTTGAGGTTTCTCCACTGCTTGCTCTGTGCTTTTAAAAGAAGTCGTTATTATGTGTCTCACAGAACCAAAATTTACGCAGACCAACTAGAAAATTGCAGAGTTTACGCTAAAATTAAAATGGTAGGCACTCTTTATTTTACACAGGTAGCTTTACAGCCTCATACAACAGTATATGCGTATGGTTGCTGAGTCAGTAGACTTTGATTCCGATTAACTCAAGTCGACCGTCTTTGCATTCATTACCGATAAATAATGTACCAGTAATCATACGAAATAAATTAATCTTGCGAACATCTTTTGCACAGCATCGTCATGTTTGAAATCATTGATATGGCCTTCCGGCTACGTCTGTTTTCAGACAGTCATGATGATGAATTTTCAGTTTTCAACATGAACTCCCAGTGATCTTTCTGGGCCTAGACTTTCAAGGGCTCTGCAACGGTAAATTAACTTTATTAGTCTCTTTAGTCACAATATACTTGTATTATTGTCCCTCATAAGGCGGAATTTCATCATCGTCCTCGCTCATGGCTCGGCGCATCAACTCCTGTTGTTGTTCTAATAAGCGTTCCTCCATTTTTTGCTCTTGTTCTTGTCTTTTTACTGTTTCTTGAGCATCCTTTTGCATCTTCTCTAATTTTTCCAATGTAACTGACTTCATAGGCATAATTTTGGGTTTACATAAGACTGGCATGGGTGTTTGTTCATGAAAAACCATACCATGTTTAGGGAGCACTTCAGTAAAAACAACTTGTTCATTCGCCATTTTGATTTAGAAGGAAACCAAGAGAACCAAACAACACAGGGAGCTGAAACAACGTCCTACACCAAAAATAAAGGTAAAAAAAGGCGTCCTAGATAGGCCAAAGTTCGAAATGAAAGCGAGGTTATGGTAAGACCTTTTTTCATAATAATGCAAGGCCGATGAAAACTCATCAAAATGCGCTTAAAGGACAGTGAATTAACTGCGGAATATTAGCACATTCAATTTATCACAAAATATGTGGCGTAAGATTGAAAAAACAAGTAAAAACTCGAGAAATATCAGGTAAGGAATTTTTGGTAAAAATGCAAGCCCGTTGTAAAGTCACCTGCATGCACTTAAACGACAGTAAAGTAATTGCGAAATGTTTGCACATAAATTTAGCAGAAAATATGTGTGGCCGCAAAAGTTTCATGCATTGAAGGCAGGCCAAAATTTGACAAAATAGCAAGGCTACAGTAAGGCATTTTTGACAAGAATGCAAGGCTATTGAAAAGTTACCAGAAAACTCTTAAGCAGCAAATAAATTGCACATTCAATTGGCTAACATAATCTGATGTCAAGCCGCCAAAATTATATGCATCCAAGGCGGGCTAAAATTCGAAGAAGCGGCAAGGCTATAGTAAGGCCTGTGTGGAAAAATGTAAGCCAATTAAAAAGTAACCAGAGTGCATTTACACTACAGTAAACTTACTGCGAATTCTGGCACATTCAATCTGCCTCGAAAAAATATGGCGTAAAGCTGCAAAATTTTATGCATCCAAGGTAGGCCAAAATTCGACAAAATAGCAAGGTTACATTCAGGCATTATTCGTACAATTGCAAGCATTTTGAAATCTCACCAAGTGCACTAAAAGTACGATAATCTCACTGTGAGCTATTTGAACATTCAATTAAGTACAAAATATGTGACGCAAAGCTGGAAAAATTTCATGCATCCAAGGCAGGCCGAAATTCGAGAAAATAGCAAGGCTACATTCAGGCATTATTCGTACAAGTGCAAGCATTTTGAAATCTCACCAAGTGCACTAAAAGTACGATAATCTCACTGTGAGGTATTTGAACATTCAATTAAATACAAAATATGTGACGCAAAGCTGGAAAAATTTCATGCATCCAAGGCAGGCCAAAATTCGACAAAGTAGCAAGGCTGTAGTAAGGCATTTTTCGCAGGAATTGGACATGAGTTGAAAACACACCAGACTACACTTAAGCGACGGCATATAAACTGCGAGGTATTTGCGAATTCAAGTAAGCAAAAAATATGTGGCGTACAGCTGAAAAAAATTCATGCATCCAAGGCAGGCAATATTCGACAAAGTAGCAAGCCTATAGTAAGGCAATAAGCATTTTTAATCTGTGTTTCTATGCTGTAGTTAAGTGTGTTTCTGCTGTCAATGCAAGAATTGTTTTCACGACTAGAAAGATCTTGCCATCCATTCACAAGGATTGTGTACCTTTCACACAAAAAAGCTTAGTAGTATATGAATTTTTGTGCCGATGTGAAGCTTGGTATATAGGTCGTACTTCTCAAAGATTGGGTGACAGGATGAAACCACATGTTCCAACCACTCTACGCCAAGCATCAATTCCTTCTAGAGACCAGCCATCTCGCGCTTGCAAAGTTAAAATGACTGCCAAAACATGCCATTCTGACATAGGCCAACATTTACTAAAAAAATCAGAATGCGCCAAAATGTATAAGGACGAGAATTTGCGGTTAATTGGCACAGCTAGATCGTCCTTTCATCTAAGTGTATTGGAGTCTGTCTACATTAAAACAACAAAACTAGTACTCTGTAGGCAGAAAGAGTTCGTTTTTTCACTTGGACTCTTTCAATAATGTTTTGTATCTTTATTTTCTCTATCTTTGTATCCTTTCTTGTTTATGATTGGCTGGTTTTGCTACATGTTTCGTATAAATAGGTTACCATATATCTATACTTTCCTTTCTGACGTTTCATACTCTGAAGAGTGTCAGACGAAAAAAGCTTCTAAGTATGTTCCTCGTCAGTTATACAGATTCCTAATATTCATTTCTTTTTACACTTATAACATAGAAATTTTTCACTCACCCAGCTCCTGTGATGTTGTTCCAGGATATGTCTGAAAATACCTTTCTTTCTTTGTCATTTTGGTAAACAATGCCATTACTGCTTGACGTCTTCTCCTTGATGGTGAATGTGTGTGTGTATGTATGTGTGTGTATGTGTGTGTATGTGTGTGCGTGTATGTGTATGTGTGTATGTGTATGTGTATGTGTGTGTATGTGTGTATGTGTGTGTATGTGTGTGTATGTGTGTGTATGTGTGTGTGTATGTGTGTGAACTCGACTGTGATTCTCTCGACTTTACTTTAACTTAGGGAGGAAAGTACTTCCTATCAATGTGTGTGTGATAAAACGGGTTTGAGTTTAGCCGTCGACCACTTCTGTCAGTATCAACTATAATGAGGAATGGTTCTTTACAAAGTTTGGTTCTTTCATTTCGGCTTTCGATCTTTGCCTTCGTTTTGTCTCATCAATCAGTCTCAGATTACGTTTAAGCATTATTTGCTTAAATACTCGAACGCTACAAGCTCAAAAATTACCAATTTTAAATATGGTAAGAAGATGCAGAACAAGGTTGCAATCCTGAGAGATACTCTTGACAAGTCAATATCCATGGAAGTCAATATTTAAATTTCTTGTATTATTGAAGTAATCATTTCATAAGAAATTGCTCGAATATACAGCACTACAGCCACGAGGGTTACCAGCCAGCAATAAAAACATACCACCTTTTGGACTATTATTATTAGGCAGGGTATTGTGTGGCATTTCTTTTGATACACATTATCCAGCACGGTATCCTTGCATTATATGGTGCTAATACAGCATATATAATCTTAGTTTCGCCCATTTTATATCAGTCGACATTTTTCAAGGTAGACAGTCTCACCTGTAGCATTCTGCGGTATTATACAAGTTTTGGTATTCTTAGTTGTTTGAGTCTGTTCGCTGGGAACATTTGCTCAAAACTCACAAAGTGATTTCAAGTGCTATATCCGCATTCTTTTTATTACTTCTTAAACATAGTTCATAAATTTAAAAAACTGCCTCTGCGAAGTAGGAGCCTGCCATCTTACTGCGCCTATTTGAGACCTTTTACATATTTTTAGTTTTAGATTAACATCTTCATGAAAAATAAGAGGGAATGGCATTTTCTTTTCCAATTTGAATTGATCCAATTTACAGCATCTTACTTTAGATATTGGCAAAAATACATAATTTAATAAAAGTAATAGTTCTAAACAAGTGCTTAGCACTCAATATATACAAAAAATATATGGAAATCTTTCTTTTCAACTGTTAATATAAAGAACAACCCACGTTTCTTAAAGCAGAGTTTCTCTTTCAAGGTGGCATCATCCCTAGATTCTTTACCTTTTCCAATCGTTCTCGCTGCAACTGAAATGTATGGACGGCTTCTAACAGAAGAAAATAAGATAACGAATAAGAGCAATTAATGACTAACCACTCTATTAAATGCCATGCTGCACAATGCTGTTACTTTGTGTGTACCAAAACATGACCTCACTTAGCAATGAACCTTATCACAGAGCTAAACGACTATAAAGCACATGTACATGTATAGCATATATTTTACCTCTGGATTATTGGCATTAACCAGGTTGAGAACATTTTGAAGTGCCACGATGTTGCATTGCAGAAAGCATTGGCTGTCAAATAAAGTCACTCAAACTAATAGAAAATTAGAATTTGTTTAAACATGACACATTCATTGTAGCTAACTGTAGAACACAATACACATTGTTAAGACAATCGCCTTAAAAATTTGCGACATTGTGCTAAAATCATATTGAAAAGCTTTTTTCGTCTGACACTCCTCAGAGTATGAAACGTCAGGAAGGAAAGTATATGTATATGGCAACCTATTTATACAAAACATGTAGCAAAACTAGCCAATCATAAACAAGAAAGTAAACAAAGACAGAGAATGATTAAGTATGATTCTAGCGCAATGTCGCAAATTTTCAAGGCGATTTTCAAGTTTTGTACCACAAAAAGATTGTTAAGACAATCTACGGGAAATTTAAAAGGTCTTTGCAGCTGAGTGCTTTTGTGTTTGTCTTCCCATGATTCAGACAAATAACTTTTTGTAGATTGATAGTGAAAGACGAGTACAGTTCACCAAAATATAAATGTCCTGATAAAATTAGAAATACGTGGCGGAAATTGAAACTTGTTCCAGATAAGGATGTTGGACACAACAGATGTCCAATTAAACATGAGCACACTAAATCAAAGAAAGAGATCACCGGTGCCAAATGCGATCAAACAAGCCAATGATAGCAAAACATAGAAGTCTAGAGTATTCCGCTTAGTAGATTGCCTCATCTCTACTACAGCAGTCCCCCACTTTATTGAACTCAGACGGGACTGAGGAATTGCAATTAAACTTATGAGGGTTCACTAAATCCAACAAATTTCTATATCAAATAGCTATACATATTCAAACAAAAGAACCCATCTTTGGGCTATATATCAGTCGAATACAACTATCTACTTTCGTCTCTCGCTTCTTTGATACCAACGTTCTCTCGTACAATACAAAACCTATGCTAAATGAACAATTTTTTAGTTGACCAATATCCAATTATTTCTATATTTTGGCACTTTAAGGCAAAGAGGAATATTTGAAAGATTGCTTTCTCCATATTTTTATTTTTACATCCGTGTAACTTCTCAAACTCATCCATTAGGTCAAGGCAATGCTTACACTAGAAGTGAAGTTAGTCAAATGTGATCTTGGGAATGTCATACGTAAACAGAATAATCTATTATGACGATGTAACAAACGTATAGATGGAGATGTAAATTGCAAGGTATATGATTTGATTAGGATGTAAGAGAGTTGTGCAATAGACACTTGTGTATTAATAGAAATAATAAAATGGAATGGAAAAAAGATTTTGTTGTAATCAAACGTTAAGCTATCTAAAGTGAAAGGCAGCACCCAATGAAAGCCAAAGCGTGGGGAGAAGCTTGAATCTGCCATAGCGCATTTCAAATTACTGAAGAAATATGCTACATGTGTTTTCAGAGAAATAAATCATGGACATCTACAAAAAGAAAGCAATAGGAAATTTGCCAACACAATCGCTTAAGAATAGGGTCGTGCTGTTTTAAAGGACAAACCAGACTACATGAGTGAACGTAATGGCATGTAAGTTTTGAGTAAACGAATTAAATGAGGCATCAACAAATTTCGACGACATCTTGCAAACAAAAGCCTCCAAAAAATTCCGGGAGCCAGACAGTGATCCGGACCACCTCCAAAATTTAACCATCTGTTCCTGATCACAGGTCGGAAAATTCCTGAAAATTTCGTCAAAATCCATCACAAAGTTTTCAAGTTATCTTGCCAACCAACAGACAGACAACCAGACAGACAAACTCTGTCAAAATCATAACCTCCTGGCGAAAGTAACTACCACTTAGACAATCGGTTTTTAAGTGACGTGTCAGTTATCACTCAAGGAATCATAAACATGTTACTTTCTGTGTACTACACCAGCCTAAGTATTCAAATGAATCCTATGAACATATATTTCGCGTGTTTCAGTATCTACTTTATCTCATAGAAAATTTTGTACAATTTATGATAAAAAGCTGAGTTTCTCTTTGTGACATCATACAAGGATCGAGGCAGCGAATGTTACAGATAACAGGTAGTTGAGATAGATGACTTTTAGGGCAGGGTTTTTTTCGGAGCGAAGCAGAAGTCTGATTCGACACTGTACCGCTTTTCTCATTGCAGTAGCGAAGCTACACCACTTTCCTCGACCACAACAAGCGACTTGCTTTCATAGCAATTCGCTTCTCTTGCTTAGCGAAGAAAAAAAAATTTTGTTCTTTTTGGAACTGATTTGGTTTTTCGTTGTTGTTTCTTGGTGTTCTGGTCTTCTGTGAGATTCAGCTGTGCTAAGGAGAGGCTACTTCTTGGAATCTGAAACCTGTTTAGAAAAACGAAATCTTTCTTGTAACTGCGGTGCCACAAATTTCTGATTCCTTCAAACAGAATGCATCCTTACGATCGCCTTTAAAAAGTTATAAAGCTAAAAAATTTAAGTGCGTTTTTAGCGCAGTATCGCAAATTTTCAAGGCGATTTTCAAGTCTTGTACAACACAAAGATTGTTCAAACAAAAAAGACGGGAATTGGAAAATCAATTGACATTGTTGGAAGTCGAGATAGTAGATAACAGTTGTAGTAATCATATCGCTAGCACGCATACCTTGATTCTGTAATGAAATATGCTCTCCTAGTCGTCTCAAGTTTTCTAGTTTACTCGACAGGCGTTGAATCGTGTCACCTAATACCAAAAAACCAACACTGAGTTACCTAGCACAAACAACTGTGTCAACATTGTAGGTAAACAATCTTGGATGAATTGAACTGCATGGTGTTTACCATATGGCAACTGATATAAAATCCATCAACAAAGACATGACATATTCTATGACCAATATAATGAAATCACAAGCCACGCTTACAATATAGAAAACTATGGCAAAGACAAACAACATCATCATGATAATAAACACAAACTTGCTGATAATAATATACATTACAGTGGATTTATGGCAAAGACAAACAACATCATCATGATAATAAACACAAACTTGCTGATAATATATACATTACAGTGGATTCAAGACATGTGATCATCATGTGACATTCAATTTAAGA
The DNA here is from genome assembly GCA_024741275.1 of Chironex yamaguchii. Taxonomy (NCBI): domain Eukaryota; kingdom Metazoa; phylum Cnidaria; class Cubozoa; order Chirodropida; family Chirodropidae; genus Chironex; species Chironex yamaguchii. Next base: position 7,789 of record JANTCA010033481.1, on the reverse strand, counting down.
ATCATCATGTGACATTCAATTTAAGAATCATCATGTGACATTCAATTTAAG
>JANTCA010033470.1:0-20967 GCA_024741275.1 Chironex yamaguchii | reverse complement strand
TACAACTACCACCACTACTACTACTACTACTACTACTACTACTACTACTACTATTTCTACTACTAGTACTACCACTACTACTACTACCACTACTACTACTACTACTACTCCTATTAATACTACTAGTACTACTACTACTACCACTACCACTGCTGCTACTACTACTACTACTACTACTACTATAACTACTACAACTATTTGCTACTACTACTACTACTACCACCACCACTACTACCACTACTACCATTACTACTACCACTACTAGTACTACTACTACTACCACCACCACTACTACCACTACTACCATTACTACTACCACTACTAGTACTACTGCTACTACTACTACTAGTACTACTACTACCACTACTACTACTACTACTACCACTACTACCATTACTACTACCACTACTACCATTACTACTACCACTACTACTACTACTACTACTACTACCACTACTACTACCACTACTACTACCACTACTAGTACTAGTACTACTGCTACTGCTACTACTACTGGTACTAATACTACCACTACAAATGAAGTCAGCAAACGTTCTTTTATTGCTCTGAGAAAGATCAAGACATTTCCAAAAATCAAAATCGGTTGAATCTCCTGATAATTTTACTTGTATACAAAAACTGATGCACTGAATATCAGTTGAAGAATCAGTTGAGTTATTAACTTTGTGCGAGTTCGCACGATAACTCACTACGTAAGCAGCAAAAGTATGATAACTTGATTGAAGAGCTGGCAAATCAGTATGAACAAGTTAAATTCATCAATCTTTCAATCAGCACTCTTGGGATATTTGGCAAAGCGTCAACAGATTTCATCAATACGTTAAAAGATTTAGTATACGAAAGTTATCCAAGGAACACATGGTCAGAAAAATTATGAACATTGCCATAAGAACTACTCACTACGTATTTTTGTTCAAGAAATAAAAAATTGACACATCCCCAGCTAATGAAAATTTAAGCAAAGTAATTTTAATGCTTAGAACTATTGTGGTTATTTTTCCGTGTTCAAGATTCAAGTAGCCAATTCCAAGTTACATGTAAAGTGAGACTTGCAACTGTATTTTACATTTGTAAATTGTATTGAGTTTACAATACTACTACTGCCACTATCGACCACTACAGCCACATCAGGAAACTGCTACTGAATAGGGCTGCTATGCTATGTCATTTTTTGATCCTGCAGAGTGTATACAATAAATGCCTTAAATGGACACTATAATTCATCTATGTCTTGTACATCAGCTTGCTTACAGTATATCGCTTACCACTGTAAACTAGATGAACCTTGTGCATTTGCTAATAATACTAAGTTGCTATAAACTTGAAACCTGTGTAATTAAGTATTTAAAAGTAGATGTTAGTTATTGCATTAACCAAGATGACAGTGCTTGCAACAAGCAACAGCACAAATAATAGACCATTAAGTGGTGAACATCAAAATTCTTATCCCTTTAGGTACTGTTTTTTGCTGAGATTTGCCCAGAAAGTGGGAATCTGTACGTGATAGAAGTAACGGCTCTAGGCAGTGCTTTGTGTTTGTGATTTATTATCACTCCTCGATCCTTGTTGCTGCGACCCAAGCGTGAATGTGATGCCTGCTACCAACGAGTTCTTTCCCTTTGCTGGTGGAAGGCTCTACTTGAAACTAAAATAACAGAAATTTTTATCTGTTAGATGCAAAGCCAAGAAGAGAAGAAGTGCTCAAAAAGGACAGAGGCAGGTTAGTAAATACATCTATACATATGCTAATGAAGATAGAACATTTCTGAATGCATTTAAATAGAACCAAGATTGCTAAGGGGAGAAGGAATTTTCACTTTGGAGACAGACATTTACGCTGACTCCTGCTATTTAGGCCCTCTATAAAATGCACTGCCAGATCAGTTGTGTAATCTGTAAGGCTTCTCCATTCATGACTAAGTAGTCCCGATCCTAACAAATTTTACCGTAAATGATCGAATAAACACTCGTTCATTAACAAACGCCTAAGCTCAAATAAACGGCCAGAGTATTACTTTCAAAAATATTAAACGCCCACGGGTGTTTATTTGAATAGGGAATCCGAGGAATCTGATGATATAAGGCCTACAGTAACAGAAGAGGATAGTGACAATGCATCTCAACTCTTTCACTACGTCGATGAAGACGAAAAGGACGAATATGCAGAAATTTTATGTTTACATCTGAGATTTCTTGTAGTTGACATTTCTTGTAAGAGACATCTACTGAAAAAGTTATACTTGATTCGAAAAGTTGATTTTGTTTATAAACGGCGACGTTTGAATGAACGCCAAACCTCAAACAAACGCTAGTATAAAACTACGACGTTTAAATAAACACCCAGGACGTTTAATTGGTCATTTACGTTGTAATTGACCCTTCAGCGCAATTTACACACTCAAAAAGGTTTAGCAATATGGAGTTGTGCGCTGGTAACGAGACGACATGTAAACTCACTTGGTGTTGATTCCTTTGTCCTTCGGACACGGTCACTTTAATGGGTTCTCGCTGGTTCGGTAATTGCTGTAGTCCTAGGTAGAAGGAAGGAATGCATGTGAACGCTTTGTCAGAGAGCCTGGCAAGCGGAAATTGTAGGTGAGTGATGCAAGGGCACACCCTTTAAACTAAAAGTCGTAGTTTGGGTCCAGCGTCAGAAGTGTCCTGCACAGTATAAGTAGAACCTCGAACTCCGTATTTAGTCGCAAATTATTTGACATTGATAATATAAACGCGTCAGCCTGATTACATTAGCCATAAGTTGCTGAAGGGCTGAAAACCAATTGTTTCCAGACAAAGTACTCCTTTGTGTTGAAAGTGACTTTATTTTGCTTGTACTGGAATAATCCTCGGCTGGAGATGCAATGGTACTTGCATGTATAGGTTCAAGCCCTTGTTTTGCTACCAACTTCTGGTCATTATTATGTATGCTTGGTTTTGCATGAAAACATGACAGACGTGAGTACATAGCATGTTTACTACTTAAGCTAAACCTTAAAATGGGATGTGTAGCACCCAGAAAAGTAATGAAATATAGATATTGAGCAATTGACATTTTCAGGCGCAGTTTAGACAGTACATTATTTTTTCAATCTTGTGTTAAACCCCTCTTCATGTTTGTACATAGAATGACGAAAAGGTAAGTATGTCCTCCTTCCGTAAAAATAAATAACTTTGCACAAAGTTATAATGCGTAGTGAATACTTCCAATTCACCGATCTTAAAAATATTGCGAAGACGAGTTTTATATTTCCGTATAGGTAAGAAGAATTATCCTTTTACTGGAAATATAGAATGTGAGCGAACTCCGTCTCACTAAGTTGCAAGAATATGCGATCAACGGCGTTATTTGTTGATACGTCAACCTGTTCATTTGTAAAATGATACTCACGTTGACATTTTTCGGATTGACGTTTGATGTAAACATACAGACTTCTAAAGTAAGGTTTTGTGGGGATTTCTTTGTCGAAGGGGTTAAAGTTGAATCTAAAGTGCTCTACTCAATGTTTACTAGTTCTTTTACTGGCGTCCTAGAAGCGCATCAAAATTGAACTTAACTCTTGTGTCATTTATTTCTGGGGGTCTCTAGCACGAGATTGGGTTACAGTGTGCGGCCCTCGAATAATTTTTTTTCTGCTTTGGTCTTATTATAATGTAGAAAATACAAAAGCCATTGTTGAGACAAGAATAAGTGGGAAAATGAAGGTACCATAATACTTGCCCTTATAAACTTCTAGATATCTTGCAAGCATAAAATACTTTTAATGTCCAATTTACTTTTTTTACTTTTTTTCGCCTATGGTGCACTTCATTGCCTTCCCTGACTCGATTTATTGATTGATACTTATATTGATTGTCTGGTTGATATATTGATTTGCTTATGGATTAATTGATTGATTCATCCATTGAATGATTATTTGATTGATTGGCTTCCTTGCTGATCGATCTATTGATGTTTGATTAAAATATACATATGGTGTTTTGCTTTAAAAGTATGGTTATTCCTTTAAATGTTACATTGGTCTAAGTAATGATACCCCTGTTACTTTACGTTCACTAGATAATGACACAACTTATGTGGTATTGTACTGAGAAATAGTACAGAATACGTACATAGCCTTGCCAAATGTAAAGTTTTACATAATGGAGACGGGGATTCACTATACTTTCTCACTGTCCTATAAAAATCTGTAGTTTTAGAGGAGTCGACGTCCATCTCATACGTCCACTGCGTCCCATTGGGCTCTTCCTTGTTGCATACGGCGCCTGTGGTCTCGAAGTGGGTACCTGCGAATTGGTATATTAGCGACCTCTTCGAGGTCCGGCAGTCATGATGAACTATCACTTCTTTCTTGTTCTCATTCTGGATTCGAACGTTCACTCCGTCTGTGAGCTTTTCTGGCAAGATCCATGGGCCACTTTTTAGAGGACGTTTTAGTTTACAGTTCTCCCCTACGCGTAATGCTTTAGTTTTAACCAAACGCTTTGGCTTGGCTTAGAGTCGTTAAAATGAAGATGCTGGTTGCACTGTTTTAACATAATTTTGCGGGCAAGACCCATGTGTTGTAATACAAACTTGTAAGTAGACTGAAGACTAAAAGATTGTACGTCGGCATATGATCGAAACTGCAGCAGCTGCTGTGACACTGTGAACCGACGAATGCGTTTTAATACTTGCCATCTGAAGATGATTGGTTTGCTCTGCAAGTTTGTTGACGTCATAAGTAGAAAACTTTGGTAAAGATTTCAAAGCTACCTGCGTTTCAAGATGTAGTCCTCTTACGAATTAGTCTAGCAAAGTCGAACAAAGGGTACGCTAGTTTAACCAGTTTCAGTAACCTAAATGCGAATGTTAAAGGACCTTCACCTGCAGTAAGTGATCGGCTTGCTAACTCGTGTAAGGCAATTTCCCTGTCCTGCTATTCATGTTCAGATTCTCTTAGCAACCAACTACTGTTTCACTTGCTCAAAATCATGCTTTTTCTCTTCAGACAATCTCATGTTAACATCATATGCACGACCTTCTAGCGACTGCCTAGCAGCTGTGACTTATTTGAGTTGAACCCTTTTAACTCTCCCTGTTATTCTATTTTCGTGACAAACTCCTTTACATCACCTATGCCACTAAATATTTTTTTGCTTGGAATACTTTAATGCCTCCCTACGTTTACTAAATAAAGACAACTTATGTGGTAATGAACGAATGAGAACTACTACAGAATGCCTGCATAGCTAAACCTAGCCAATAAAAAGGTTCACAAGATGCAGACAGGGGTTCATTATACACCACCATCTTTGTTCATGCAACCGCAGACGTGATTCGTTTAGTCAAATGTCAGGGGGTTTCGTTAGACACCATATGAGATGGCAAGAAGTTAAACTCATCCCAGGTTTTTAAAACCCATTTAGGGTTAGCTAGTTTAAAGCACAGTGGTCACTCACGAGAATTTCAATATTTGATGACAAGTTAGCATGAGTCAAGAACTCAAGGAATTAAACCAGTACAAAATTTTTTCTTTGCTGTAGATGTCCCATTAACACCACACTAAATTCATTCTGTTGCTTTTTTTATACTGCCAATTTGTCTTGCAAGTTTACCGAGCGAGTGAAAGACAATCCTCAAGTTCTGTACTAAAAGTTTGTGGCAACGCAAATTACCTCATCCATTGTAAAAGCTTAAATCCATTTAAATGCCTGAGCAATGTAGTATTGAATTACATCCATTAATGGATCTGGTAGTTAATACTTCGATGTTCTCGATGAAATGGCATTCGCTTGAAATCTGTCATCGACAAAACGTTCAATCGAAAATTTGTTCGTTCTAAAATACACTGTTAGCTCGAGATGATTAGCCCATTACTTAATTAGCTGGTACAGTTATGTATGATTAAACAAATTTAATTGACTAAAAAGGTCAACATCAAACAAAGAAGAAATTTATGGTTTCCAGGATACTGTGATATCCAGGTGTCGCAATAGGATTTTAATTCTTGTGGTGATCCTGACCCGGATTACGCCCAATGGGATTTATGTACTTTGTTATAGTTGACCACCTATTGCGAAATGAATATTTAAGATGATAGTACGTTTACTGTTTTATTCAGCGGTGATGGCACTGTGGTCATAAGGGCTTAAGACCCCCTCTCGATTTCAATTAGGCTCTTGCAAGCAAGTACATTTTTGGTGTCTAACTTACAACGTCTGGAGATGAGCAGTTTTGTGTAATGAAGAGAAGCAAAGTGATGATTGAGACCACCTGACATTTGAACCCGAATCTTACTACTACAAATCTGACTCCTCTTTTTAAAGAGCCAGACAACTCAACAGGAATAGTCAAAACCTCTTGATCGTGAGACTAGGGTTCGAAGTTTAGATAGTCGCAATTATGATTTTTCTTATGTTCATTACGCTAAAACAATACGAAACAATACCTCACTGTAACTGAAACACGAGAAATGAATAGCAAAATTGTACGACATTTTGTAACTATAGGTAATGTCAGCAATTTTGGGAACTTACAAATATTGCATACCTTGCGCTATTGCAAGGTATATTGGGGTTTTTGCACTAGAATGGAGTTCGCCAGCTTCTTCTCAATTCCCGAAATATCTTGTCTGACGGTTTGTCTAAAGGTCCATTAGCGTAACAAGGTCCTTATTCTGGTGCCATAATTGTTTTCAGACCATTTTTTAACTATTATTAACAGTTAAATCCTTTTTCAAAATGATTGATTATTCTTGAAAATTATTTTTATGGAGGCTATAATATTTTTAATATTTGGATATCCTAGGATATTGATCTAAAAGAGAGTACATAGTTCTTAGAATAACAAGCTCCAGTTAACATACCTTGCCAATTTGTGAAAACAAATATTCCTAGCTACACAAAAACTAGTCAGTCCCGTTAACATCGATCGTCTTTGTATCTCTTAGATGCTGCATAGCTTTGCAAATCAAAAACAAAGTAAATGTTTTCATATATTACTATAGTCATGTCGAATATTAAAGCAAGACCTACCAGTTTCAATGTTTAATTTCTCTTGATATGACGCTTTCTTCTGTGCTCTTATTTTTGCTATGTCAGCAATGTCCCTTCTGATAATTCCAAGAACCTCCAATGATATTCGTCTCTGTGTGTAGAATAAGTATCGTAAGTTACGTTTTTATATTTTTACCGGTTTTTATTGTACTAGTGAATATCATATTTGAAAATAACTCGAGTAACCACAACCTCTTATCCACTTGTTCGTTCAGTGAAGAATTTCTTCTTGTATTGCTTGAAATTGACTCCACATGAACTTAGGCTGTAGCGTCATCAAAGGAAAGTATCGTCGTGAAATTTGGTTAGTAAGGAATAAGACACGATATTTTGCAAGTGTACCATTTAAGTGCCATTCTGCTGTTCGGGTGAATAAATGATATATATACATGAAGCATATATCTCTTCATTAGATAAACCGACTTTCATTTAACGTTTCGAGTTAAATGTTCCTCGGAATCTTTGTGAGTTCTGAAAAAGATTTAAGTCGAAATGAATGAACGTATGTTTATTTAATAGAGAAATATTTAAATTATAATGAACAGTTTTCTTTGAGCTAGCGAAAAAATATATAATATATATTATAATGTAATATATATCTCACATATATATATGACATATATTTGTCAAGAGTGGAGCATTACCACAATAGCAGGTCTAAGTTGGAGCCCACAGGCGTCGAACTTGGTAAATGGATCAATGCACTGTGTCTGTTGAGATACGATACATGTATGCATAAGTAGAAATGAATATACGAATATATGATATTTTTATGTTTCTTTGAACTTGTCTTTTATTTTTAAGAGTATTGTATCCTAAAGTTTTGAAAAATACAACTGATTCCATTCCTCTAGAGTAATAGAGTTCTAAGAATGCCTAAAAATGAAAGCAAAATAATGAAAGCGAGTAGACATTTTTGTGGTGAATTACCGAAGGTCTTAGGAAATTACGCCTTTACTAAAGTTTAAAGTCACCCACCCCATCAATATCCTGTTTTCTTATTTTTGTAACAACGTTCATTCTCAGGATTGTAATTAATTGAGTCTCTGTTGAGTTTTCGTGCTCTTTACAAACTTGCTTTATATCAAAACCTGCGTAGAAGCAAATTAGTTAACAAAGTTGAACTGATTTGATACGTTTCGCCCTGTTTTCGTGAAACGAGAAAATAATCTTTGCTAGTTTCTTGCTTTTTCTTTGTGTTTTTGTCTTTAAAACTGCATCACTCATCACCAGGTCAATTGGCCACGACTAGTTGGCAAACTACAAAGGTAATGGGAGAAAATTAGTGAAGCAGTAAGGATGGCGAACAACAAAAGTCGTGTTTACTGTTGGACGTAAATCGTTCAACAGAAAATGAGTTCCACAGGTTTGAAGCTAGGAGGGCGAAGGGAAAAGGAGACGAGGAAGGAAGGAATAGAGCAAAGAAGGGGTGTGAAAAGGAAGAAGTGTTTAGTATCCGGCGGCAATTTGACAATATTGTATGGAGGGTAGTTGTTCACTGAAACGGTTCGAGTATAAATGTAGGAAAACAAAACTAGTTTGAATAATTTTTATCGAGCAAGCTGTAAATAGATTATTACTATGTATATGCAGTGATTAGTGACACAATAGTGAGATTCTAAACCTTGTGGTAAGGTATTGAGTTCGAATCTCATTTACACCATTTTGCAAAGTGCTGCTTTTCTCGTTTCCTATTTTGCAACTCAAAGAAATGATGGTTGAAATATATGTAGTGTATTATGATAATTGCAGCATAGTGAAAATAGCTTTACAACGGCTTACATTTAAGCAGTAATCCAATTTGACATCTGAATCAGGTAACAAACATTTACCTTTGACAATGTTAATCGCTGTTAGGATTTTGGAATTAATTTTTAGACAGTAATCATTGACATTGTCATAGTGAAAATCAGCAAACACTTCAGAACATGCAATTTTCTTTAAAGTTTAGTAAGGGTGCAATTTTGTAAGGCTTCCGGGAATTCACTACAAAGCTACTATATAGTAGACATAAATGTCTACTTGCTATTATTGTTTATTTTTAGGCATTCTTAGAACCCTATTACTTTACAGAAAAGGAATCAGGTGTATTTATCAAAACCTTAGGATACAGTACTCTTAAAAATAAATAACAAGTCCAAAGAAACATAAAAATATCATATATTCGAATATTCACATCTATTTATGTATGCTTATATCTCAACAGACACAATATAGTACCTCAACAGACTCTTGACAAATATATGTCATATATATATGGTATATGTTACATATATCATATATATTATATATCATATACATTATATAATTCTTCACGAGCTAAAGCAACACTGTTTATCATAATTTAAATATTTCAAAATGTTCTGTTTGTTGTCAGCCAGCTCCCTCTGACGTATCCAATCCCTTTAAGTTTTAAAAAGTAGTGATTCCACTAATTGGGAAAATCCCTCCAAACTGTCAGAAGTTCTCTGGCCATTACAGTTTTTAGCAAGCATAGTTACTAAACTGTGTGATTATTATTGAGCTTTTTCCGAAACTCTTTAGAGTGTCATTAGTTGTAAACAATTATCAATAAAGATATTCGAACACAACATAACCTGACAGTTATTTGTATAAAAAGTACATCTTGCTTGCTTTCATTATTCAAACGTTGATTCTGTACATTTTAAGGGAGCAAAATAGACATTTAATCTCATCTGACCTTAATGAGATTTGCCGTCGAACGAAGGGCTCATTTATGGCAACACCCATTAAGACTGTTCGGCTGTATGGCGTTTATAGTCCATAGACGCAAAGCAATCATAACAATTAGAAAATTATCGTAAAAATAATAGTCTAGTTTTATGACCTATGACAACATATGTAATCATGAGTGAGTGAGATTAAAGTTTGGTCTGAAAATAATAGTTCAAGTATTGTTGTGTTAGCAAAGAGAGGAAATTACCTTTTGACTTAGGGCGATATAGGTAAGCCTATCAGGGTTAATAACTCCTTTTTAGGGACAGGATTTTCGATGGGTGCTTAGACTATGTGAAACGACTTAAAATTGTGCTCAGTATCCTGTTAACTTATTCCTATCGTCCTTTTTATGGGAATTAGAATATTTGGTCTAAGATTGAGTAATTATAGAAAGATACTTTCAAATTTTACTTTAGAATAGTGTATCCTGCCCACAGATTAGCGTGATTGTTAAACTCTCACAAATGCTTCATCCTGGAAAGCCTAATATAATTTTTTCACAAATTCTTTCACTTTAGAGCCATTCCTGTGCCTTGAAAGTCCTGCTCAGAATGCCAAAAATGCATAAATGCATTGATGTTACCCACTTACCTTTTCTTTTCTTTCTTTTAATTCTTTTTTCGTTAAACCTGTTTTTCCAGTTAGTTTCACCATTGTGACATTTTTTGTCACCTTTTTAGGTGGAGGTGGTGGATATAAGAATGTCGTAGGTTGTGTTTTAGAAATAGGACTTGTTTCATCTTGACTTGCTAATTCTATTGCTTCCTTGTTCTTATTTTTGTTATATTCCTTTGCACTCGCTATGGCAGCAATGTCTTTCTTTCTTGGGACTATGAACTTCTTAATGGATCCAAGTGGATTGCCAAGGGAATGTCGCAAAATCTAGGAACGACAAGAAATGCATATTGTTTTTTCACTGGTAAATATGAAAGTGTTTTCTAATGTGAAGAAAACGACAAAGTTGCTAGCTGACTGCCTTTTTGGAAGCAAAACAATTCATCCATGAACTTTCGTTCGGATGACGAAAATTCGTGGAAAGTATATATAATTGTAAACAATTATCAATTATAGTATTTCTCTCCATAAGGTTTGGAAGGCTACTTGAAATGTATCATATTTCATAAAGTAATGACTTGCAAGAGGATTAATTCTTATTACGTGACGTAGCGGTTACTTGCTTAAAAATATATTCATTTTGTATAATTATCGAAAGCGGAGGTCATTGCTATTTAATCGTCATATTTCATCTTCTGTTAACTTCAAAGTAGGCTCGTATGTTAAGAAGTCAAATTGACTTTACAAAATTATTTAAATTAATTTGCAAAAGTGCAATGTACCAGTGCATTATTATCACATCAATGTTGTAGTAAAGTGAAACGTAGGAACATCAGCTCCCATAAATGAGAAAACGTTGCTTGATTTCATAACTAGGTAGAAAGATTGTTTCTTACATTTGTTTTGGTATTGTGCTCATTACACACAACGCATGCAGGTATTATACACAAGTTTCTTATTCATCAATTAACCAGAAGCACTCGGATATCTCAATTTCCCCCAAGCCAATAAGGTAAGTTGGGCTTTCCACTTTTCTGAACATTAAATGAGCTGTGCTACTAGGCCAATGTTAAATGGGTTTCCCAACGAGGGATTCCTCACTAGCTGTAGTTTTATGATCGATGAAGATATTACCAAAAATTTCAAAATGATCTAGAATGCAGGGTTTGATTCACAACATCACCAAAACACTTGTTACTTTCAACGACATTCTCCCTTCATGCAAACATGATTACCAAGTTACTCTCATTTGTCTAGTTAAACTATTTACGACAATGCAATAGTAGTATTTAATCGATCATACATTACAAATAAAGTAATATACCTATTTTACCTTGCGTTTTGCTGTCCTAACATTAACAACTGCAGTTCGACTGTTCTTCTGTAAATTACCGGCGATTTTAGTCGCCTGTTTCACTTCCTCTCCGGCAGTATCCATATCTTTTTACTGTCTAATACATTTTATGTCCTCCTTACTACGTTATCATACGATTTCCTAGTCCGCCATTATGAAAAAAAACACAGCTGATAAAATCATAGAAATAGGAACTCAAAATGAACGAGTCCTATTAGTTCTATAAATATGGTTTGAGTTTCCCGCCAAGAAAAACATAGGGAACCAGTACACTAAAACTGCCATTCGCTTGCCATAGATGTCAAACAATCATTTGTACCAGCTTCATAACCATGACGAGAAACCTACTCAGGATCAAGGTGAATAGAAAACATATATGTATTTCGTTAGTTTGTCATTTCTTACAACGTTTCGTAGTTGACTATGTCGTATTTTTGTCCGGATCAATCACGTGGGTTGATTTGCGTTGTAATCTAGACTATGGTCTTCAACTTTGACGTTGAAATTATTTCTTCAAACTTAATGAAACTTAGAATGAAATCAAGTGTTGTGTCAAAATGTATTATGCATTTTTTGATTGATCTGTTAACTATTTGCCGAGATTTTCTAACAGTGTGGATTGATCTGTACTTCTCTTAAAAAATGGTCTAATACTTAACACATTATTGGCTAAATTTTAACCTTTCTCGTTGATTTTAGTAGCTCACATTTAACGATGAAATGAAAACAGCGATAGTTGGACCTGGGGAACCGATAACTTCAGGTATCTTTTTATTGATCTGACGTTCCCTTCCTTTCGACTCGTCCGAAAGAGTATTATGGGACAGTGGGGTCAAGACCCTACTTTTGAAAAGAAATCAATCGATTTTTCCTAAAATGCAAAAAGACTGGCGCTCAGATTGATTAAAGGGATTGGAAACGGAAAGTTCCTTTGAAAGTAAGCTCCCAAACACTGTATTGCATACTCTTCCAAGTTTCTTCGCCAAACAACTCGCTCCTATTGTCTTTATGAGGAGTATTTGTAAGGCGTTTTATTGATGAACGCCGTTTTCTTGGAAACGATGGTTAAATAAATCGTGTTTCAGTTTTGGACTCATAATAAACACGCTTATCAATGACAATAGATTCATATCGCTGACAACATTTTCGAATGCTTTCTTTTTCGAAATTTCGAGTGTAAAATATGCACTTGATGTAACCCCGTCTATCGCCTGCATAGTACTCTTTTACCTTTCGTAGCCTTCACCAAGCAGGGGGAGGGAGTAGTTGAATAAGCATCCACGACCTGAGCACTTTGGAGCTTGCTTCTAAAAGATTGCTGAGAAGTATTCTTGTCCTGCTAAAAAATGAACTTGATACTTCCAACTGAAACAAAAACGGGATGGGGGTCCTGACTTGCCATTTATATGGATTTAATTCAAAACAAGTAAGGAAACCTGGTTTGTCAAAGCGTTCGTAATTTATGATGATGTCTGTGGAAGTCAATGGACGACAATGGTTGACGGTGCATGGTGATGGATGGTGATCGATTGCGATGGATTCTAATGGACTGTGATGGATGGCGAAAATTGTGATGGATGGCGAAGGATTGTGAAGGATGGCGAAGGATTATGATGGATGGCGAAGGATTGTGATGGATGACGATGGATTGTGATGGATGACGACAGATGGAGATGGTTATGGACGGCGATGGTGAAGGATGGTTTGAAGTCGAGATACACAGTGATGGATAGCAGGGCTAATGGATGGCGATGGTGATAAGTGGTTATTGTGATGGATGGCGATGGTCATAGATGGTGTTAGATGGCAATGGATGGTCATGGATGGAATGGATAGTGACGGTGGTAATGGGCAATGATGGGCAATGACGCATTATTGATGATATATGGTTTATGGGTGAAGATGGGTGGAAATTGATGGTGGCCGTTGTGATGGATTGACAAAGGCAGTGATAAATAGTAATGAACAGTGGTAACTAATGGTAATTTATATATACTTAAGTGTGGGGAAAGACAGAACACGCTTTGCTCTGCAACATTATGGCTGTAAATGCCAAACCCAGATTTCATCTATTGGGACTTCAACACCTACTCCAGTGCAAATGATAAAAACAGGAAACACAACAAACCATTTTTTTAACATCCAGCTTTATGAAATACGTACATTTATGTAATAATTAAAGGTCATGCATGTACAAAATTGTTCCCTCGCAGAAAATAACGCTCTTAATCTCACGTGCCGATTTTTATCTCTTTGGCGTAATTCTCTTCGGCGTAAAATAAAAACTGTTGGCTACATGCTCATACATCTGCACACTACCTTTAAAAGAAATAAATATTTTCTAGAAAAATACAATAATAATTAGTACATTTACAAGTAAACTAACACATGCTAAATTTTAAAACACATTCAACAGGACAAAAATACGTTGGCCTATACAACATAGTTGTTACCAAACGCAGCTAGATGCTTGACCGATTGTGTCTTTACTTTACAAAATTTTAAAGATATCTCAGAGCATGGTAGCTTTTTAAGAACCCTTATGTTTTCAAGCTAAATACACAGGTTTTGTCACAACAACGGAGGTTTGGAGGAACTAGTAGGAAATACCAAGGAAATGCGAATTGCTTAAGTTGACAGGTACCCTCTAATCGCATCGCTAGGAGGAAGGATGAAGTTTCGTTAAAACTGAATACCCTCCCTTCTTATTCTTAAACTTCGGAGGTGCCTAATTGTTTACCAAGCATCAACCCTGAATTGGCCACAGAGAATGGTGCTCAGAACTACATGCTTTGACTTCGTGTAATAGTGTTTGGCAGTAATGTTGGTGTACTAGTGTTGGTGTTATAGTATAATAGCGTTCCAATGATAGTGAGTGGCAGTAATGTTGGTGTACTAGTGATAGTGTAATAGTGTTCGTATAATATTGTTCATGAAATAAAGTTTGGCAGTAATGCTGGTGTACTAGTGCTGGTATTATAATGTTCTTGTAATAGTGTTTGGTAGAATGTTGGTGTAATATTGTTGGTGTAGTAGTGTTCGTGTAATAGTGTTGGGATAACAGTGTTCATGTAATAGTGTTTGGCAGAATGTTGGTGTACTAGTGTTGGTATTATAATGCACGTGTAATAGTGTTTGGTAAAATGTTGGTGTAATAATGTTGGTTAATAGTGTTCGTGTAATAGTGTTCGTGTAATAGTGTTCCTGTAATAATGTTGGGTAAAATGTTGGTGTAATAGTGGTCGTGTAATAGTGTTGGGATAATAGTGTTCATGTAATAGTGTTTGGCATAATGTTGGTGTACTAGTGTTGCTATAATAGTGTTGGGGCAATAGTGTTGGCATAATTGTGCCTGTGTTTTGTGGGATGTCGGTAGCATCGCTGTGTTGGTACGAATAATGGTGTCAAAATGTTAGCCTTCCAATGTTGTTACCTAATGCTACACTAAAAATGTTGCGTTGTGTTGTTGCAGCGAATGTATCTGGCACCATGTTGGCCTCACATTGTAGGCGGTATAAACTAGGTGCCCAATTTTCTCTGGTGTAATTTTTCTGGTACCATTTGCAGGCACAATATGACAGAAACAACTATGTTGGCACAATTTCGCTGCCGGGATTATGCCGGAGCGCTTTTGCTGGAATAATGCTGCTGGCACACTCTTGCTGAAGCACTTTAGTCGGCACAATTTTACTGGCAGACTTTCGCCGGCAGAATTTCGAGACGATACAACAACGCTACCATTGTGGGGTGCAACGCACACGAGATCGTGTGAGGTAGCTTTGGGCTTAGTATACCATCTTGCGCGGTATCAACATGAAATGGAGCCTAGAGAACGCTAGGCACCACCAAGGCGAGTTTTACAAGAATAGCTATAAACATGGCGGTAGAATCCTACTAAGGGGGCAGTCCATTACTATGCTAGTCTCTACTTCATACTTTACGAGCCTAAATCTGACACCTGCCCTGGTAGAAATGTATTTGTAGTTACTGCATACTCTGAGGCTTCTGCGCCAGCAAATGGCACTAGAGATGCACGGCGTCCATTCTTTGACGAAAATTCGTCATCCATATAACTCGGCTGTAGGTTCCATGACACTCTCCGCTCAGATGCGACTGAACGACGGCGACCGCAGGCATGGGTACTACTGCTTTCTGCGTCTGTCATTCCTATATCACTTGATGAAAACAGCATTAGCCTTGTTGAGGTTCGACCCCTGTCGTAACTATGCTTTGTATGGACACTTTCTACATCATGAATCCTGTTGCGTGTTGGCTTCAGAAACCGTAAAATTTCCCGAAATTCTTTCTTCAGTCCTTTGGCTCGCAATACAAAGAGGATGGGATATACTATGGTCGCTGTCAAGGACAGTAAGTGAAGCCAAAATCCCCAAAAGCTCGACTCGGTGCCTGTTGTTCTTAGAATAACGTAAATTGAGTACGGTGTAAATATTAAAATAAATGAACCAAGGACCAGTACAGTCTTTTTAATGGCACGTGTTGCGGATGTTTCGCGAATAATCCTCGCTACTTGAAGTGGAACCACTGCAACTCGACTTAGGCGCCTCCCAAACTTGGCCTGCCTTTTGGCAGCCAATACTATATGCATATAGCACCAGATCTGGACAAGGAGTGGCATAAGGTACGCGGTTACCAGCAAATGTACACTATACCAAGCATGTTTGTTCCAATTAATTGTACAGCTGTGTTCCAAGGTGTGATACTGAAATGCAGGAGCCACAAATAGTGGCATGATACTCGTTACAATGCTATATATCCATAACAAACAAAGAATAACATTTGTTTTAAAGATTGTCATATTAACGGGATATGTTAGTGGGTTTACAATGAAATGAAATCGATCGATGCTTAAGCTGGCCAACGTAATAAGCCACGATGAGAAGACTGCCGTCTCCACAATTCCAAAAATTTGGCATCCTACATCACCAAGTACCCACGATTGCGATATGGCACTCGTAAGAATTGATGGGAAAAGAAATACACATCCGATACTGTTTGTAGCTATCAGATTGAGAACCAGTTTATTGGATGGAGTATTTCGTAGCTCAGGTTTTTTCACAAACATAACGGCGATTAGTCCATTCATTACCCAAGCACTGACTAAAAGAGTAGTTATCAGAAATGAAGCGAAGAATGTCTCGTAAACGTGAAATATGCCTTCCTCGAGCCCAGTTGTGTTTGTGGTATCCACGTGGTCTGGCAGTGCAGATGTTGCCATCCTAACCCGTCACTTGCACTCACAAAACTACAACCTTGCGCATTCTGCCTCGTGCAAAAATGCAAAGCCCTGTTCTGGCACTCTACACCTCAGTGGTGGTACATAGCTTTCAATGTCTATGACATCACATCATATACGCGTAAACCAAAACAACCTATAAACGGAGAAAAGTGATCCAAATGTGAAAATATTAGACTACGAACAATACTGACAATCCATTTGATGTCTAATCGGCTTCGTTATTTGCAATGTATAGTACATCGTTTGTCAACAAGGTCTTCAAATATTGTCTCCTAAATCAGCATACACAAGTCCAGCATTAAATCTTCGATTCGTGCAGGATCAGTTGATGTAAAATCAAAATCCACAGATGTCAGTTCTCCAATTTCCCAAGCCGTCAATTGTGGCATTCACCGCCGTAATACCAGCGGAACTCAGTTTGTCTATCGAGAAGCTCCCAAAAATGTGTATCGCAACGGAGTTACGGGGCTTAGAAGTGTGTGGTCTTGACAAAAATAGCCCATTTGTCTTACTTAACGACATAAAACAACGATTAAAATCAAATATTGACTTTAAGATGAGTAAACCTAAACGATTTTGTGATTACTAAGACTGTCCATGTCTCATATCGTCCTGGGTGAAACAAATACATCAGCATGTAATTTGATTTTCCTTATCGTTAATGACAAATGCGTTTATTTCGCTTCTTTATCTCTGTCTTAAAGCTCGTAAATTTTCAACTTCCACTGCGAAAATACTTTAATTTCTTCAACCAACAGATTTAAAGCAACTGTTTTGTATCTACTTTGTGTTGTTGATTCCTACTTGCTGTGATTACTTCTGCTTGATTTTACATGTTCGTCATAAAGAATTTAACGGAAGTGCGTGTTTGAATGAGACTTCCGTTAGTAGAAGCCAGGGGATATGGACCCCTTAGGACACAAAGAAAAGAAGGGCGTGACACTGATAGCAACAGCAACATATTACGAACTTGGTAGATAGCTGGCATGAACTTCACAAAAGTTGAGATATATTTATCCTTAGTGGGGAGACGTTTGAGTTACCAAATTTGAGTTAGTCGACAGAAATGACCGAAAATTAAAGTATATATAAGATATTGCCTCCCTTATAGTCTGTAGTCAATAATCCTCAATTTAATCAGAGAGGTTCGGATCGAATAACTAATTTTGGCAGTTTCGTAGACTTCTTTGTATATGGAGCTCTACTCGACGAAGGGTGTATTGATCTACTAATTTAGCTCAGGTGAGCTTCCAGTTATTGAGGGCGCAAATCTTAAACTATCCCAGACGTCAGACGAAGTCCCAACGAAGCGATAACGTCCGAAGAAATCTGTTATTAGACTTTTTCATCAAATTTGATATTGAATTGTCAAAGGGCTTCGCAAAATAATGATATCTATGAAAATTCATTTAAATCTGACAAAAATTTGCTAAACTGTGACAATTGCAAGAGTCAAGATTTCCTATAGAATCGCTGTGTTATTGGCTTGGATCATGGTACCATGAACCAAACTTAAATTACAGTGCATTCGTTGATAGGGAATGAACTGACTATCGATTAAGCATATCTCTGATAATGTTTGATCGATTTATGTAAGCTTTGATATTGGGTTATTTCATGATGCACTTTGTTTGCTTCAAATCCACAAATTCTTAGAATAGGTTTTAATGACGTCATCAGTTTAGCAACCTATTGAGAGGTCTTGTGTCTCCAATTACTGTAACATACAATAATTAATTAAATTAGTAAATTAGGAGAGTTAAGATCGAGTTAATATATTTTGTCAATTTAATCCACTGCTTTGTATATTCCGCTCTACACGACGAAGGGTATAATAATACGGAAATTTAGATCAAAGGAGCTTTACGTTATTGAGGGTGCGAATCTAAAACTATGCTACATTTCAGACTCAAACAACAAGGGAAGGTGAGCTAAGAGTGAGCTATATTGCAAATGACTTAAGATCGGCTCTTTTGACAACTATCGAGACCGCGGCGAAGGCATATATACACCTTATACATTCATCAGGCTTGTGTTCATGTCGAAGAATAGTATTGATAGACTTGCTTTGGCCAAACCGTAGAGCCTAAAACCAGGATTTTTTGTCTACCGATCTCTTACCATCTTACATGCACAGGGCCATGGCTAAGAACGGCAGATATCAATGTTAATTTGCCGTTGGATAGCAAATTTATCGTACTTTATCGCTACAGAGAAAGTTTAAGTATACTTGCTTTAATTTGAATTATTGATTGACCTCGCTTAACGAATACTCTAACCAGCTGCAGATCTGTCTACCTAGGTCTGGCTGGCTGGCTACCAGCAGTACTGTCGAAAAGGGGGTACCAGTGGTAAATTCCTTGGGCCCAGACCTCAGCAAGGAACACTGACGTTTTCGTTATGCTAAACAATTTTTTTAATTGCGATGCTTGTTGGGCGCTGATTCATAAAATCTTTTAAGGGCTTGTTTGTTCGTCAAGTTTATTTTGTTTTTTGGCGTTTGATTCTGTTGTTTTATCAACCTTGCCTCCAGGACCCTTTCAGCAGGTTTGCACACACGAAAGCTCGTAAAGTAACTTTTTAAGTCTTAGTTTAGCTTTATATTGCTGTTGACTTTGTTGTGCTTTTCTAACGTAATTTCAGTAGCTGCTAAATTTTGAGATTGATTTCGTCTAGCTCTCAAAATTTTGAAACCTAGAAAGGTCCGTGTTCTTTATAGCTCCAGGGCCCAATCTCTCTCTCGATGGGCCTGCCTACCAAAATTCTACAAACTGCCCTTTATGCATCCCCTAGAAAGCAGTGGACAGGATGGTTTTCTATGGTAGGTAGACCTCCGTTTGTCAGTGATGTTACATCCTAGCACTAGGAGGAATGACGTAGCACTAAGGGGTCTGGTCTTTTCTGGTATTGTCACTTGTGACTATGCAATTCAATGCGAGACTGGAAGTCTCGATTGCTGTGGTCACATCTGTGTAAACCAGGGAGCTGTTATAAATAACATTTATTTATGTCTGTATTGTACACTGTCAAAGCATACTGGAATCCGAGGCTGCCACACCACAGATTTGTAAAGTGTGTCTGCCATTATCACATCAGAGTAAAATTTGTGATTTTCTAGTCGGCGTAAACTTATAAATTTCTATAATTGCCCCAACTGTAAGCAGGGGAGGAGCCTAAAATTCATTGGTGTAGATGCTCACAACTTCTGGTGTAAATGTTTGGGGTAAGGAATTGATAGATTCCTGTACGGTTGCCATCTCTGTCAGCGCTGCACAGCTGTTTTCTGCGGGCTTTCTTGCCTATTGTAGTGTCTATCAACTCCTGTTTGCAAGAAGACTGCATCTCCACTAGATAACTTTTGTGACGAGACATTTTTCAAGCTGTGTGTTTGGGCTTCTGGAGTCTGATTAGCTTACATTTGGACGATCACCGAGCGCAAGACCGAGTTAAAACTGTTTGGGGGGGGGGGGGGGGATAGTTTTGGGCCGCTAAACACAAGGGCTCATTCAGTAGAGACTAGGCCAAAGAGCACAAAATTGGTTTTATTGAGATAACATTGCTTTACAATTATATTATTTGGTCTTCAACCGGTATGCGGTGGCAGAATTTATAAAAGTCCTGTTGGTTCTAATATTTTACAGAAGGTTTTAGAGTATTTACTCCGGGCCTTGTTTATTAAGGACTTGAAAATGTGGAATTGATGTATCCATTGGTATTTATAAAAAAAGGGAACATGATTGCGTGGTCAACATGAAAGTGGCTATTGACTGCTTTAGTCAGGTGCATCAGTAGGAATATCATGGTATGCCACTGAGTCAGCTTAACAGATGATTGTCTCAGTAGACATGTGGCATTCCCATCGAGGTGCAGGCTAAGACCAGTTGTAATGTATAGCAAAAGATACGTTTAAAGTAGACGAGCACCTTGTGTAAATAAGTCATAGGCACATACGCTTGGTATAGTTGCAAATTGAGAGGTTGGTACATTGAAGCAAACCTTATAAATA
>JANTCA010033459.1:0-20968 GCA_024741275.1 Chironex yamaguchii | reverse complement strand
TAATAATAAACCCTTGTGAAGTCAGAGTGTTTGTTACATGATCCTCTTTTTGTTTCTGGATGTCCTTAATTACTGATAATAATAATAATGATAATGATAATAATAATAGTCATAATCATGATGATAATAATAATAATATTAATTATAATAATACCAATGATAATGATAGTACGATAATGATGATAGCAATATCTTAATTATTGACAAAGATACGAAAAAATAATTAAACTTTAGCCATATTGGTAGCATTCCTTATTATGACAGAATTCAAAGTCAGACTATTGCAATAAAGGGACTGGTAAAGAGTTCACTTGTGCTATAGTGCACCATCTTACTATTTAGAATATGACCCGATGTAGATTGATTTTAACGGTGTACGTCTCATGAGTTATTTGTTCCAGGCTTTTATTTAAGTTGAATAGCGGCACTCTTGTGGTCAAGTTATACTTGACAACTCTCAAGTTGAAGTCTAATGTTTCCAGCCATCACCAACTTAATCCATCAGCTCAAGTAGGATTAAAGTTTACTTGTCTTCACAAGGAGGAATAAGCTCCAATAACGATCCATCAAGTCTATTGATTTTCTAACGGGAAATGAAAGAGGTCAACTTGCCTACCACAAAACTGGATAATATTTGCTATTTGAGCCACATGTTGCATAAGTAGTTGGAAATTAAACTGACGTGGTAACATGGTTGATAGATTTTGTTACCACGTGTGCTATTCATAATGCCTCTCACTAACTGGACTTAGAGACAGACAGACGAGGTGAGAAGCTTTGTGAAGACAGTGCTTACAATTTTCAATTGGCCGTAAGATATACACTTAGGTGCTCGGCTCAAAGACTTGCTTATGACTAACTCTATCGTGTAATTAGGAGGTAAAGAAGAATCATAATTAGCGATTTAAGACCGAAATTAAGGTACAAGCCCTATTTTTCCTACTCTTACTTCCAAGTAACACTGAGAGCAGTTGATGTCGAAAGTTACTGAGACATAGAAACCCTATCTTCAACTAGCGTGGTCGGTTGTTTGTTTAAAAGGGACTTTTACCTACAAATATCGGATGAATGTTACAGATTTTAGTGGAAAGGGTAAAACGCAAGTAAGTACAGGAGCGAATTCCATTGCCGCTTTCAAGAGTATCTCAAAATAACTCCAAACCGCTTGCGATTCAGTGAAAAACCTGTTTATAAATATAACCGCAAACTAGCAACCTGCCCCAACTGTTTTAACGCGTAATAAGATGCAAAAATAGCATGTCTCACAATGAGGCTATTAAAATGCAAAACAGATTTTTTCGTATGTTGGTGTTAAAAGATAATATTATGACAATTATATAAAACGCTACCAGTAATGTTGTATCTTCAGATTTTGTGATGTTTATTTTACTCCAGACAATCCGTGTTAACAGCGTATGTTCGGGCCTCGTGCATATTACGAAGCATTTATGATCAATCTTGTATTTGAGAGAAAGAATCACGTGTTCGTTCCTAATTAGGACTATATCATTTCCGATAAATACCTTAAAGGAAATACTAAAAGATAATAATAGATAAAAGATAAATAAATAAATAAATAATAAATAATAATAAATAAATAAATAATAAAGATAAAAGATAATAGTCATCCTACATCTTGCAAAGCAAAGGAAAAACTTTCTGTAACTTATAACGTTTCAGTGTTACAATATAGTTACTGTAGGCTGACCATATATTCTTATCAAACTCCTTACTTCCTGATCTTTCATTGTCATCCTGTCAGTAGAGTATTGAAAATTCTACAGATTACATTTTAGGTTTATATTTCTCAAGGGCAACATTGCCTTAAGCTTCCTCGCTAATGCATAGGAATTTGATTCAATACAGGCCTCGAAAACAACACTTTTTAGCGAAGAAAATAGAATTAGAAATTATCGATTATTTTGCTTTGGATTGTGATGGGATATCAGTTATACCAATCATAGTTGAGCACATTCGTCGCATGAAATATTAAGATCATAAATGATCATCTGGCAAGAGTAGTAAGAAGCCAAATCTCCACTAAAAGACAAAGATTTCATCATACCCTAGCGCTGCTATAGAATGCTGAGGTAAAACTCTGACTATTACTTGAAACCTACTTTTGATATTTTTATACACTGACCGATAGCAAAAGCTGCACCATTTAGCAAAGACGTGTTTGTATCAGCATCGCGGGGATGATTGAAGAATAAAGCCGACCAGTTCAACTAATCTTGCCCTCTACGTATACGGTATCATGTCTTGGTGTTTGGTCTACCTTAAGTGTTAAATCACTCATAACAAGTTGTCAAATAGAAATGACGTTCATACTTATTACCATTAAAATCTGTATCGTTAAAGATAATGAGAAAAGCCTTCGATATCGAAAAATTATTGCTCGTAGGCTTTAACTCTATTATTACGTAATAAAAGTCTTCAACAACTGTCATCCAAGTCAAAGACTGCGAGTTCCAATCCCAATTACCACAAGGAAACACTGCTGGTGTATAAACCAACGCCAAAAAGAGTCCATTTCCATACTCACTGTTAATTTTTCCAAGGCAATCAGCTATGGTCGACAAGAGTTTGGTGCTTGGCATAAAACATTCGAAAATATCTTTCCTTGCATTTTTGCTGACAAGATCTTGAGACAATATACTCATAACTAACATGCTACGTGCCAAATTAAAACTCAACGCTAAATAAACGCTGGGACAAAATATCAATATCATCTTGGTAGTCATGATTATTGACGTTTTAATGCGGCGTTTTCAGATGTAATCCATGCACATGATACCTTAAAGGTTTTTTTTCGGCATAGGTTATGTCGCCTGCTATCTTCTCGAACAGAGGTATATGGATTTCAGAGACATCATGTGCTACTGTTGGTCAAAGTTCTGAAACAAAATCGGTCTTAGAGACCCTAACAAGGGAGCCATGTAAGGTTATGTCCCGCTCCAACGTATGGCAACAAGCAAATTATCAGAAAGAAGCCTTTTTTCCTCCTCGTTAATTTGTATGGGACATTAATTCCCCAATATCTTATTCCCCGTTACTCAAGAAGTTTTTATATACCGGCCTGCTTAGACAACAAATGCGGACATTATGGCAAATTTCGCAACTTTTAAACGGGAGCAATTAATTGGTAATGGCTTCTCAGAGCATAGGAGAAACTTTTCACAGCCCACTTTCAAGATTTGATTAACGAAAAGAGGTAGCAGCTTTCTGTATCCTTATCTTACTTGGGTCGAGCTTTTGAAATTAACGTGGCTGACAACACCAAGGACATACCTCGGATTTGCGCTCCTCATATTGATATCTTGATTGCTAATGTTAATGAAAGAGAGGTTCCAACAATTGTAGGCAGTATAAAAGTACAACTCTGTCACCCACTGTGCTAAGGTAAAGTTAATGTAATCAAGAATGCCTTTATTTTTAACTTGTAAGGTGGCATGTTGGTAAGTACTGGCAACTAACTATATAGATCTACCTCAGAACGAAGTTGCTGAAATCCAAAACAGCAGTTCTTTAACGTGGGTGGCTGTTGTGTTAACAGGAACAAAGTAATACAGATCCTAGAAACTGATCTTTGCAGCCCACAGGGACAAAAATATGTAGATCTCCATAACCAAATCAGAGCAGGCATTATTTCTTTTACAAGAGAAAGATTTGTATGGAACGTCTTCTGTATTCCCAGATTTATCTATAAACATCTTGTTCCCACGTGTTAGGAGAATTTTTCTGCTGATCACTTCCAGTTACAAGCACCGCTAAACGTATTCAATACTGCAGATTTTGTAGTAAACAAAACAAACTAGCAGGGGATAGGCTTACATTTTACAAGGTCACAGAATGCTGATAATGTGGCTATTGGGCATATATGCACGCACGTGGAGATACAGCATCGTTGAAAGATTTTCATAATTTGTGATTTGGTGGTGTAACGTAGTTCGCGCGAGGTAGTTCAAGGCGTTTTACCAATTGAGTAGTAATTTAGAATACCAATGGAAATAAGAAGCAGAGAAGATGGGGACGATCATGAGTCATGTAGCATCCTTCTGTGTCGCAAAGTATGAGTTGTTGTCAACGATAATTTTCCTGACAAAGGATTAACAGGTAGAAGGAAATTTAAGATAAGATGTTTGTTGTTCTAGACTACAAATGCCCCTTTTCAGGCTCAATTGAACCGTTCTGCTGGTTGCAATCTGTTCAAAGCAGTATACAACAGAACTGCCAGTAGTGAAAGCTGTTATGTATTGTGGCCTTTTGAAATTTGCTTTGTGTGTTTATCGAAAACATTGATTAACCAGAGACATTAATCAAGCATTTTTGCATCCTTTTTGACATTGAGAATATTCGCAAAGAAGTGAGTACATTATTCAATTAGAACCAGACTGCCTGCTGAAATTTATCCAATGACCATTAAGTGCTTTAATCTCTTGAAGAATATTGATTTGGAGGGGGCTTCAATCTAAATGGTTCTATCACTGATGAAAAAACAAACAATCAAATTCAAGCGTGAAGTCCTTGAATAAATGAACCAGGTTTACAAAAGCAAATTTCTGACTCTAAAGAACTGTACGACCAGTAGTTTCGTTCCCAATCCCTCTTCATTGTAACGCTAGGTTTTATTGTGGCGTAATTTAACAACAGTTGTCCATCGAAAAATACGCACCTCGCAGTTATTCGTGGCCAATTACGCACATAGACTACTGTTCAAGTGTTGAAGGAAAAGTGGAGTGGAATGCCCGTCGTCTATTCACGTCAGTCATTCACAGATTTGATATTAATCAATGGACACATTAAATAGTATTCATAAATGGGTGTGGGCTATGTTGCTACTAGCATATCGTGCAAACAACTATTTCATGTCCCTGCACCTGCGCAACATTCCGCAGTGGTGTCTTAACAATATATCATAGCTGGTAGCGTATACCCTGGCCTCAACGAAAAACAAATGGTTTGCTCGTACACAAAACCAGCTTTTCTAACTTTATTTCCTGATGGCGATATAGTAAGTTGACCACGTGTCCTTGAATTACGTGGCTAGTTTGTCGCTGCTCGAATCGCACGTCACTTAGAAAATTAACCATGAAAGTCATCTTCCCTTTACCCATCCATTGTCAAGTTTGATTGCATGTTCTCAGGCAGTGGATTTCGTATTAATCATCAAAATCGTTATCACGCAAAAACACGACTGATTTTGTGTATCTAAGCTAAAAAGCTCATAAGAACAATTCAAGTTATCCTCTTCAGCTAAAACCTGTTCTGCCCTAAGCAGTTGTATAATAGGACTGGCGCCAACAACAGTTATAAATTAGTATTAATCCAATGGGCAAAGGCCGGTGGTGTGTATGCCTTTGTATCTCAACGTTAACGTTTCCTTTGGTTCCGATAACGTTAATCATAATAACTTGCGAGTCGTTCTAAAACCATCAAAAATTAGCCTGGCGTACTATCACGGAAGATTGCGTGTTTGAAAGTGGAATTAAAAGTATAGGTTTGTGGGAGAATAGATCAGATAGTCCAAAGCCACCTCAAATGTTCAGGAAGACAAAAACGTCACGAGGATTCCCCCCATTTCAGATGCGAGCGTCACAAAATAATTCACTTCCTGTAAGTGGTTAAGGTATCATCTACTTGAGTGGGATGCAGGCAGACACGACAGGAAGCATGTTTTCACAACGAGGCTACGTATAAGCAAGAACGCATTCGTCGTTATCGTTGAGAATGTTTTTCTAATTTGTATATTTGATGTGCGAGTAACATAGTGTCAGATTAGGAGGGATTCCATCATCTTAAAGACAGAGATCGTGGGCATCTTTCAGCCAACGCCATGGACGAGATGCTGAATGCCTAGCACCAGAAATAGTACATGTTTTCCTTGTGCTGTCTCATCACAGTTATTATATTTCTGCAGGTAGATAATGTGATTTGAAGAAAATGAGATATTGGCGAGATAATTGCAAAAACAAAATACTATATACATGCAAACATAATCAAATAATGAAATAAGTCCACAGAAAAGTGAAACATGTGGTACTTGGGAGAAGGCAAACACTGTAGCTAGCCAATGTTCTGGAGCCCAAAGGGAGTGTTCGCAATATAATCAAAATGAAACAACATTATATGGCAGCAAAAAGACTAGATTTGTTTGACTATTTCACTAGCAGCTAGCAATACGATAATTTAAGTACTAAACTGTGATTGTAAGAGATGAATTACATATTTCTGAATTTGATTGGATAACCAATCAATGTAATGATAGACAGATAAATAGGATAGATAGATTGATGGATATATAGGTGTAATGGAGAAATTAGACAGTCTACATTTTGGTTGTCAAATTATATTTACAGAAATGGGTTGGCAAAATGCAATCTCTGGCATCTTTACTCACCTCTTTTACGGTCGTAGCTCACCATTCGCTCGCCAATTCGCGCACCAATCACTGAAAACAAAATATGGTCTCCAAAAACAGCAGAATAACCTTCTTAATACATTTATCGTTGATAGTAGACCATGTTTGCTAGAAAGATGCAATTAGATTTGTGTCATTACAACCTGTCTGCTACAACCAAGGGATCCGAATTTTCTGTTATCGTGAAATCCTTGCTTTCAAAGGTTTGTTTACAGCAAAGTGGACTGGAAATGATAATTGCTTTGAAAGCGAAACTGAAAATTGAAAGTGGGATGGAAATATTAGGATCTCTTAAGGAAAACGTCTTACCCATCAGATGTGGCATTTTCGGACGACTCTAAACAAATTGTTTGAGAAATCATTCATTGTTATAATATATGTGGGTAAGGTGAAAAATTCCTGGCATTTAGCATCATGTAAGTTGATATTAAACTGCCGCTGGTAAGAAAATGATTGCATAATATCACTTACTTAATGCCGACACAAAATTAAAGAGGTGGAATCCGCGTTTATTTCATAATTAGTTACTCTCCAGTGATAACGCAATTTGTAATATAACCTATGTAGTACATGTATACAAAGTCGTATCAACCTCATTCTCCTTTTTGAGACCCTTTAAAACCGATTAGACGTGTATGCAAATGTTACCTCCATAGCAAAGCGTTTGCTCTAATAAGTCAGTTATATTATTAAAAGAAGGAGGCATGAACGCTTATTTTCTATAGATAAGATCATGGAAAACGCAATACTGTATTCATTAAACTGGTGTAACAAGTCTTTCTTTACCTTCGCGGAGTCGAACGCTATACAGGAGGTATTTAGAGGCAGTAGTAGACCGTTTTATCTGGCATCCAGTAGAATTGTGTAGTTTGGTAAACAGACATTTTCAAACGCCATTGCGAGAGACTTGGGACTAGTCAAGTAGGATCTGGGAACGATAAAACAGGACAGAAATATGTAAATGGAAGGAGGTGCATAGCAATGAATTGTCTGCCAAAAAAGCTTCTTCTGCTTGATAATAATCATCGAGATCGTTTTTCGTTAATGTAAGATGGGAAATTAAATCTTGTACTTGTTTAGTCATTTTATGTAACATTCCATGTTTGCTGTTTGTTACAAACCATTTATGGGATGTCGTCCAATGATTTATTGATTTATTGAGCTCTTTTGCAGCTATTATGTTAACTCGTTTTCTCTTCCATTGCTTAGTTATGGCTCTATTCTGTACAGATTTTGTATTAGTGTAATATGTGACTAATAATGACTAGTAGGTTATAGAAAACACATTGTTAGCAGACGTTTGATAACATACAGCGCTAAAAGTTTTGAACAAAACAATAATATTTCTTAAACTTGCTCCTACAGAAACACGAGTATAAACCAGTGCTGGAACTAATTACGTGCAACAGAATCTAAACTGCATGCCTTAATGAAGTTATTTTTTGGCCACTTTATTACCTAGTGCCTGAATGTCCTTTTGTTGTAATTTAACTGTTCATTATGCCCGTGACGTCAAGCATAAAGCATGGTGCTCTCAGATACTCTTTATTGACGTCATATAGATTACCCATACCTTTGTTTCAACTGTGTTTAGAATTTTCATTGAGAAATTTGGAACTGATACAGAAAGTAGAGCCTAATAACTTTGGCGGCCCTGAGAGTATGGTTCGGTCGGAAATGTTGCTAGGCAGCAGAGATTGTTTACAGATTACGCATTTTACGTCAATTATATTGACTTGGGAAACTTATTGTTACGATAGTGTATAGAGTGTACCTCTACGATTTAAGTACAGAATTGTTATAGACAATTGCAGATATTTTGAGCATTATTTTAAAGAAAAGAGACCTCTTACAGACAACATATTATGATGGTAAAGAGACGGTTGTCAATTTACTCTACGCTGTTGTGTAGACTCGTAACATTCTTCGTAAGACGTAAAACTTCCGCGTGCTAATTTTCTAAACTTTCATCGTAAACGGTTTGTTTGCGTACGAGATTTATCGGATATTTGATTTTGTATGTCGAATTCCCCTCATTTTCGCTAACTAACATCGAACGTGCTGCTAGAAAATTTGACCTTCAGCTCGCAAACATTCTTTAAATATTTTCAGTTATTTTCCTTATATGCATTTCCCCAATACTGCTGCTTTCAAAAAATGTACAATTTTCGAAATATTCCATCGTTGCTAACGAATTCGAAAACTCGAATCCATACATTTATGTATTTAAACTCCTATGAATCGGCAAATTGAAATAACGAAATTGTGTTCAAGATTAGCCAAGCCCTGAAGTCCTCTTAAAAAGCTCTCAAAAACAAGCGACATTTTATCTATGTAGAATTTTCTATCTCTAATACTACTCATGAAATCCGATAACGGGAACATAAAATTTTTCCATAATTTCTTCAGTTTTAAAGCCAAACGTAAAGGGTAAGGCATAGACTTGTCAGTCAAGTGATTAACAGAAACACTCTGGATTAAAATTAAGATGGTGCACACGTTACCTTAATGCATCATGTTTTAAATAGAATAGAGAATTAATCCCAAACATGCTGCTGAAGATCATCCTTGTGATTTGTGTTTGGTTCTCTTTTCATTTTGTTTCTTAAAAAAATTGTCCATCACATTTATTGTACTTTACTTACTGACCTATTTATGCTATGATACCCCTTAGACACTTAATCCTATCATGCAAGATTTATGCCTTTCGGTTACCTATGATAAATTGTCAAAGACAGGATTCGAAGACAACAAACAATGTATTTACAAGTACGTCACCAACTTGTTAATGCAGTTTCTACGTTGAAATTTATCTGCCTGATACTTGCTGTGCAGACAAAGCCAGCGCGCGCTTAAGGACTACTGCCCGTTTGCCAAGGTCATGGATTTTGGTGGCAGTATCGAGGTCAAAA
This sequence comes from Chironex yamaguchii, assembly GCA_024741275.1. Classification (NCBI taxonomy): domain Eukaryota; kingdom Metazoa; phylum Cnidaria; class Cubozoa; order Chirodropida; family Chirodropidae; genus Chironex; species Chironex yamaguchii. The sequence goes on along the minus strand of JANTCA010033459.1, from coordinate 11,635 downwards.
TTTGTTGTGTTTCTTAGGTTTTGTTATCAAATTTCTTGTGGAAAAAGCCAGCCCATGATAATTGTGTTGATCATAAATACCTAATGACAATCTATAAATCCACGTTCGGAGTGGCAGTGAGCCGATAGAAGATCGTGAGTTCCCCTCCTCAAACCACTTCTTAAGAAAATAAATTTCAGATCCCTTTTGTTCACGCCAAGCATGGACTACCACCTGTAGCCAACCAAGTCACGTTGTCGCCAACCAAAAATGCTATTCCCATTTTCGATGAAAAAATCGTGACAATGTTTGGAAAAACATGAGTGAAGATGGCACTGTGTCGTGGATCCCGCCCTGAATGTGAAGGACAGTGAAAATACAGTGCACGACATGGTGGCAAGAACTCCTTTAAGAATAAATGGCCCACCACTTCTTGATCCTTAACAAAATTTGAATCATCAATGATTTACCTCGCATATTTTAAGCTCTCTCTTCCAAAAACGTTTTGTTACAGTTTCATATCATTTTTAACCATAGACGTTTCATAAATATGTGGATAAGACTGACAGTTGCAGAAATTGTGGAAAACACACCATGGCTTCAAGCAGGGATGAAACCATCGACATTCTTCTTTCTGGGCAGTATGTGTAAGGATGCAATTAGCAAATGATTTTATGATTTATCTAAACTTCACCTCTGAGAAACAACATCTTGATAGCTCTGTGGTCAGAGCATACTGACCGGAATGAGGAAGATTCTGCATTCTGTTATACCTTGTTTCTTAGAATTTCAATAATTTCACTCTTATCACTGTAATTTTGTCACAGTTTATCACATCCGTTCACTGTAACTTTCCTTTTAGTTTATAAGGTGCTCCACCCCACCCCACCCCCCTTGCAAATTAAGTTTATAATAATTAGGAAGGAGCGTCAATTGAACTAACCGTTGTTTATTTGTCCAATTTTTATTCTTTTTCAATCCCTTCCACTCTATACTGTTCCCCATGCTCCCCATCCACTTGAACTTTTCCACCACTAAAAATCGTCTAAACAGAGAAAATTAAGTTTTGGATCTAAATTACCAGTGCAAAAAGCCCACAACAATCAAGGTATTTTTCCTTTCTACTCGAAAGGACCCGTGGCTCCTGGGTCGCCTTGATTAACTTTCGTTAGCAGCGAGGGCAGTGTCGTGATCATAAATCTTACCTGTTCGTTGCTCAGCGTCGTTCTCGTGTTAATTATGATTCACAACTGTCTAATACTCTTCTAAGACGTTAACTGCCCTCCATGAGCAACTTGTAATCTAGACAGAGCACTAAACTGAGTCCCTAATCAAGTTGAACCTGATGCATTTTCAATCAACATAAAATTGAGAGATAAAAATCCGAGATTGAAAACTGTAAGATGCACACACTCCTTGTGCTCAAGTCCTGAATGTGTGGTACATTTAATAGAATGAACGCACAAGCTGTTAGTTTAAATAGCCGTTGTCGGGATTCGGAAATGGGGATTTAGATATGGGACGTGCTTTTTAACATTGATATTGCCAAAGTTAGATTTACAAAGAGAATATACTCTCAGAAATAGCTTTAATGATTTAATTTTATTCAAATAGTTTTTTATTTCTTTAACATTATTCTCTATCATTAGTATTTTCGAATACTCCTTTCCACGATAAGAGCAGGGGTCGAAGGAAGCGCTTCCAGTACTTTTCTTATTGAAGAAAAACGGGTCAGCCCTATGGCAGACTAGACTGTCATGTCCTGCGTCGATGTTAGAATTACAAGCGTTAACAGCTTAACGTCACGCCGAGTTTGGAGTGTGATCAGTATTCCAAAGTTGTCACCATAAAAAAACCCTTTAAAACGCTCTCAACATTGCAATGAACATCACCCAAAATTTATAGGGCGAGTGATTAGTAATGTTGAGAGATGTATATTAGTGGTGTTTAAACGCCCTCAACAATTTGACTGAAATTCAAAACTTGCGACTTTTGAAGATCCAATACGAGGCAAGCCTCTATGAAGGCACAATCTTTTTGGCGCCAATATTCTGAAATGCTAAAGTTGTTAACATTCAAAACGAACGTTTAAAGTTTAGTGCGCCTGTGCCGATTGAACATTGTTGAACGGAGTGTTAAAATCTGTGCAACAACACCAAGGACAATAAAAATGTTCGGTTGACCACTAAATATTTTTTGAATGTGCTCAAACCCACTGAACATCACTCAACAGGGTGTTAAAACGCTCTCAACATTTGCTCTCTACAAATGTTAAGCGACGTTCAGTCAAATGCTAAGAGCGTTTTAACGGGACTGAAGGCATTGGTAGATCGGCAAGCATAGACATTCAACAAAAATATTTGAAGGGAGAATATTTGGGTTCACAAGGCTTCGTTATCGTCCACGATTAGAACTATACTTAATAGGATGGTAAAGTGACGTCATGAGATATCTATTTTTAAAATTTATAAGGTTTGATTATCGATACTCGAATATCTTAATAAAATTACCTGACTATTTTAAATATGAAAATTTTCATTCCATTATGACGATAACTGCATGTGATATTTAAACTGAAATATTTAGAACCACTGTTGTTATTGGCTTAGTTTATGAAATCATGAATGAGATTTACAAACAGTGCTTTGATACGGACTGAACTGACTATCGATTTTGCACATCACTGACAATGTTTTTCAATATTGTGTAAAACTTTAAATTTGGGGTTATTTTATGATCTATTGTTTAGAAACACGTGGTTCAAATCAGGAAATTCCAAAAATAGATTACATGACGTCATCACTAAAGTACTCTACATACGATATACATATTCTGTTAAAATAAATACAAATGCGCCACCAACCACCAGTTGCCAGAGCTTAAATGTAGCATCGTATAAATGTTTCACATTACGACATTACGAAGAAAAGCGACACTGATCCTTTGACTTCCCTTCAGTGGCGTCGCCAGCCCCCCAAAACTGGGGGTGGACCAAAAAAATTGCTCGGCCACGCCCTTCAGACTCTCAGAAAACGTGGGAAACGCCTTTTTAAATATTTTAAATCTATTTCAAAATGTTTGGCAAAGCAACTTTCTCAAGCAGCATTTTTCGTAACGGGGGCTTCTTTGCAAGAATGAAAATCGAAACAGTGAAGTACATCAATTATCTATTTACGAGGAAGAAAAAGCAATGTTAATTTAATGATTTCTGAACGTCAAAAGTTTCTTTACAAAGCAAGTTTTCTATTCGCAAAGTGTTTTCAAGGGATTTCGAGAAATTAGAAAATCGACCTCTGGGAAAATTGGGGTGGATATGTCCACCCCATTCCACCCCGTGGCGACGCCACTGCTTCCCTTGTATTATCGTGAGAAATTTAGTTCTTGGCAGTCTACGAGTATTGTGTGCTGGTGACCATGCAAACTGTGACCTCTTGAAGACCCCCTTAGTGCATTGCGAGACACTATGTAACTGCTGGAATCACATCCTTGTGAGATGTGGCACGAATTAGTCAATACGTCTTTAAAGTCCACAAGACATTATACTTATACCACATCGTTCATCACTTGGGTATACGGCGCTGTGTACGAGAAATATCATCAGGTTTTTCTGGTTAAAATGATATCATGATTATTTTGATAGGCAGTCCTTAGTCATCACTAGCCACCACTCATGCATGTCAGGCAATTAACTTTTTTGTCTCGTTTTCAACTCAACCAGTAATCATTCGTTCTGTCTGAGCTGGAGAAAATTGCCATTTGTACCATCAAACAATCTGATATCAGGTCTTGTCAATACGTTTATTTGTCTTATCAAAAACACGGTTGGAATTCATCCTGGCACTGTCAGGCTTGGTGTGGCCAGTCTGGTCCTTCCGCCTGATTACAGCAAATTTGTTATAGAAGAAAGTAGAAAGGGGTCTTAATGAGCCCGTTCCTTCCAAAATAATTCATTTTCTGGTCTCTACCCAAAAAATGCTAACGTAACTAAAAATTATACTGTTCAAGACATTATGCGCCAACTGATCGTGTCATAACCATGTCATCACCGTCTACATTGCCGAGCTTCCTGTGATTCTTTAACAATTGTTTTGAACTCTGGTGCTCAGTTCTTGCTGTGTCGGCAACCACCAAGTTTTGTTTTATTAGTCCCCCAGAGCTAAAGTTAGTATCACAATAACCTTAAAAGGTTACATTTGAGGTTCAGGAGCTTCCAAACGAAACTTGCAAAGGCTTGGCCAAAATATGGGAGTCACAGCTGCATTTTTGTAGGAGGACGTATACAGGGTTTGTGTGACAGCGACTGTATGCCAGACCTCTTGTACCCAATGGTAGCCATAAAGAGCTAATGGCTGCTATTTTCTGCCCTGGTGCCCCCAACCCTGTTGATTACCCATCTTTGTTATCTTACTAAGAGGAAGACTAACAGTTGAAGTTACGTTCATACAAGAAGCACTCAAAAGAAAGCCACTGCTCTCTGCATTTTTTTTGCAAAACACGATAGAGGAATACAAGATATTTTCCCAAAGGCGGAATTATCACGGGATGTATTAGTCCGTGACGGCTGACACGCCACTTGAATGAGCCTTTTTATGGGAAATACACGAGTTTTCTCGATGAGCAAAATATTTCCATGTTGCAATAGGAGTGTATAGTCGAGGAGATAGTTTGGAACTTGGATGACACCCCATAAGCAGGTGTGCTTTAGTTGAAAAAGCAGTCTTAGTACAAGAACACTTATCATAGTTTATTTTGTAATCAATAAAAAGTTCTATTAAATTTTGAGTTTCTACCTGACCACAGACAGATATTTACCCCTTCTTTGTTTTCAATTGTTATTCAGTTCGTAGCAAAGTCAATCGGTAACCATTAAATGATGTTAAAACATAGGTTTTTCTAACAGAGAAGAACCGACTCTTACAAGTGATCAGCAACATACAAATTTGCAAACGTAAATCGGGACTACCCATAGGCATAGGAGGCAGATAATACCATACAGTTGTTATTAAAATGTCACAATACCATTTAACACTATTCATTATTTTGAGAAAGTGTCTAGAAAGATTTGTTTTTATATTTTGACCGCTCCACATTTATTTGTGTGGATCCTAAATGTTGGTGTTGTTCTTCATTGTGTTGACAACTCCAGTGGCATTTTGATACTTGGAAAAAGTATTTAGCTGATTGTTGGAGGGCAGAAATTTGCCAGACAGTAACTTCGAGGGCCGGACCCTCATAAAAACAATGAAATAAAAGTCAAATTTTAGCACAACAATATTATTTGATGTTTATTACTTGTATTGTTTCCATTTCATTACAAAATTGAAGGCATTTTTAGCCTTTATGAGGCAGGCTTCTATCACCTATACTACAGTCAACCACCAGGAGTGACAGAGATATCTTGCCTCAATTTAGTTAAGTCAATTTTATTTACTTTGTAATTATGCGCGCGGTCCGACAGTTGATGATTACCAATTTAAAGGGTTTTGATTAATCTGAGCTCATGGAGATCAAATTGCTTCTAAATTATTCCTGGTAAGTTCAGTGGTTACCTTTACACGTGTCATTCAACTTGCTATGTTGTTGTAGATATCTGAAATTATACACCTTATTTAAATGGAGAGAGACGTTTTCTCACGATAAGTGACGTTATAGTGGTCTGTTTATCTAGGAGAATACAGCATTGTCCTGTAATATTATAATTTAGATTGTGTTGTTGCTGAGGGCAGGATGAGGTTCAGGCAAGTCAAATGTCAATGAAACCGAGAGACTACAGAGCTGCAAGTCGTAGTGTCTGGAATCCTTCAGCTATATAAGAAATGCAGACGAGCACGAAAATGTGAAAAGACAACGTTAATTCATTATCATCCCTCAGGCAGTGCACGTTCTGACGTAATGGGGCGATAGGGAGATCCTGTTACCAATAAATGACCAAGATAAATGTCCTATATCACAAAGCGACGAAAACGACGGTATGTCTTATATTTATTATCGCTTGGAAGAAAATTTAAAGACGGGTGAAATGTACAGCTAAGTGAAGTAAAATAAGAACTTAAAAAGGGGGCAATAGTTGCACTGGTTGAAGTAAAAGAAGAACAATGATAAGATGACTGTTAACCTGACCTTTCCCCAGTTCTTATTAGTACGAGAGATTTCACGTTGAGAAAACATTTATTGACAATGAACGTAACAGGCGTTGTGTTAAGCAATGTGTGCATAATGAATCGTGGGCATTACGAAATGTTTGGTGTGAAATTTTCTTTTACCGTTAGTTAATTTGTATTTGATCTGACTATCATTTTGATTTTTAGATGACGTTAAATCCTATCGATATACTATAGTTCCAACTATTATCTTAGACTAGGTGACGTCACTATTTCCTTATCACGCTTGTGTGTCGACGTCTATTGAGCCGACATTCGACTCTTCCAATCAGTTAAATCTCAGTCACTGACATACGCATACAGAGATGCTTGATGTCCACTGACGTAAATGCTTTATTGTTAAAAAGAAAGCATTACATGAAGCATTTTGATAATGAACACAAACAGCATGTGCACAACATAAGAGCATGGACAAGCCCACATTTTATCTTGACTATAAATGCGCGCATGCGCTGTGGAATACTTTTTGGTTCTGACCTGACATTGTAAACAAGAAAAGCACTTTGTGATGTCATCAGCCTCTACATCAAGTCCTTCCTGCAAAGGATTCTTCTGGAAAAATGCCTCTAGATGTTATTCAAATAAGCCGGTTTATACACATTATCCCCATCAGGCATAACATGACCAATTGTGCATTTGCTATTTATTTACTTACATGCGAACAGACGAAATGGACTTAACTGCGATGCCTCTTACTCCCTAGTTTTATACTTGTTGGGTGCTCGAACTTTCGAATGGGTATCAGCAGATGAATGGTGGCAGTAACCGAAAGCAAGACCAAAGCCTGCTTAGCAAAGCGAACTTGTAACTAACCAATCATTTACGTATAGACTGTGGTAAGTTGCAGATGGGACACACTTTCAAGTCAGTTTAGGGAAAATCTCCACCTTTGTTGAAACATTTTGCATCAATTCTGTATGTCTGGTGTATGTGTAGACTGTATTCTGTAATTCTGATGCATGTATCTCTAATTAAAGTTAAATGGACTCTGTAAATCATTAGTCCATATTTCATTATGGTTTTGTGTGTATCTCATTGGTCATCTATTGCTAAAAATGTGGTGCAGACTCTAATCTCTACGTGAATTGGCCTTTGGTTTGTGTTGTGTACTGCCACCACCAGAGCAGGGTTATTGTTCAATTTGATCGCTGAGTCGTTATCTTAATATTATTGCGTGGGTCGAATTTACACGATCTTTGTCCGTTCTGAAATAGCTGTGCTGATCTCTGTCAGTTCTTTCTTTGATAATGAGAATATGTAGCACTGACATTATTATGGCGTTTATCCTTACGAATGATGAGGTACTGAACACATATTTGAATAAGCACATGTCGATAACCTGAGAATTATGTCGGCTTTGCAGACTTTTGTTCAAAAATCATTAACCCCTGCGGTCAGCTTTACTGGAAGAACATCTCAGTTTACGTGCTGTTTCCAATGTTCCAACATTATCGGTTCCTAAACATCTTAACTCTGGTGTTTGCCAGTACTATTGTATAATCCTTTTATCATTAGTATCAAATATTTGATCTTGTGATAGCTCAATGACCATATTTTGAAACAAGTCTACAAATAGTAACCTTGATGTAACTTTACCCAGGAAACTTCACACCAACCAGTACGCCTGATCATATCCGTATGTCACATATATTTTGAGTAAAACCTTTTACATTTAAATAAGCTAATACTATGTCTGTCAATGTCAAAGCATAATGGCATAGATAATCAGATGTATTGTTACATTATACACACTTTTTGTTGTGAGACTTTTAGCACTACAAATTCTGTTTCCTTCCTAGCTTAATGATCTGTTGACCAACTTCCACAGAGTTTGACATTTGGGCTAATGAAGCCTAGTTAGATATAATTGAAAGTCTATGGCTTTTGTATAGTAATTAAGGAACTCACTAACAGTCAAAATATCAACAACCTAAGCTCAAACGGTCAAGAAATTAACAAGTATCCTTATTGCACGAAACTGAAAAATTGTTTTTAAGCAAACTGCTCGTTTATAAAGCCTTTTGTCTTACACGGATCACACAGATTCACTAGATTTTGGCGAATCAATTTGGGTGGTCTTCAGATCTTTTTTTATTAGTTTATGATGTAAAACTACCAAAAAATTCCAAGAAAATCTTCGTACCCTAACCTAGCTTAATAAAGATGTAAACGAATGTATACAATGTTCTAAGTAAAAAATTGTATAAACAACTTAGCAACAATAACCCTTCATTGTACAAGAAAGGATCCATTGCCCTACTCGGTGTATTCTAGCATTGTGTCACTATCGTATTGTTTTCATTGTTTCACTTTTTCACTGATTCATTGTTTCGTTGTTTCATCGATTCGTTGTTTCATTGTTTTATTGTTCCATTGTTCCATCGTTTCATTGTTTGATTGTTGTATTTTGTGATTCAATCTTTTACTCTTTCATTCTTTTATTCTTTCATTCTTTCGTTCTTTCGCTCTTTCGTTCTTTCATTGATACAAAATCTTTGGATTCTTCCAAGTTACTTTCGTAACTACTACACATACAATGCCACGTAAAGAGTGAAGATAGACATTAAATGAAACATACTGTGTGTTACCAACACAATTCTCTCTTGGAAGTATACATAAGAAATGTTGCATCATAATAAAATACATGGAAAGAAAGTGCTCCTTTTCAGTACGAGAGAAATGCAGCCTGACACATCTTTGGAGTAAAGAAAAAGCTATTCCCTGCATTTAAATTCTAAGAGTACTTTGTATACGTCATTTCAATTTATATGGAGCATATAACTTAAAACATCTTGTTCTACTTTAGATCAGGAACAACTAATTTTCCAATTCATAAGAAATTTAAAGTAGCATGTTATAGCACGATAGCTTATGTTATATGTGGGCTATCATGTAAACTTGGTGATGACAACGACAAAGAATACTAAAGCAAGAAAAGTAGTTATTATGTAAGCAACTTTACAGTTGGGGAACTCTGGAATCTATTTGGACGGATGCATTTGAGTATTATTTTTAGCTAAGAAAATGGAATTGTTTTACCTTGAAAGCTCGCGCATACTATATATTGTTAGCCAGCATATAATCATCCTTTCAAATCAAAGCGAATGCCTTTGAAAGAAAGATGGGCTTATTAAAATTTTGTAACGATTGATTCATCTTGTTTGGTTTTGAATTAGATGTCAGCAGGTACATCTTTGACGAATGTTCAGTTGACTCCCATTCCTAAAATCTACGTCGTCAAACATCTGTAGTCTAAATGACACCCTCCCCCATCCAATGCAATTTAATAAACGGATGGCCCCTAACCACATTTATTATTGGTTATAAAGCAGTAGTGTTTTACTTTTGTTTCTTTTTAATAGATTTGCCACGAGGAATATTGTTTTCGTTGATGTCCTCAGACGAGAGATCCTTTGCTTATATGATGCAAAGGCAAACATTTTGGATACTCAAATGGTAACACACACACACTTTAATGGCTGCAAAATCTTTGCTAAAACATAACACAATAGCTGTTAAATATTGTCTGTCGTGTAAAACAGTCTAAATCTCTTTCATGTCTAATTATGGATGCAATCTCTCGTCTATGGTTAGTTCTAATGACAACCACATTTGTGCATTGGCTATATGTAAGTGCAGAATTATTATGAAAATGTTTTGAGTCAACCTCAAGGACTATTTTTAAACAGATAAGGACTGGAGCCCAGTCTCTATAATAGGTACAGCAATGGTAGCCTCTTCAATTATAACGTTGACTTTTTCCTGTATGGCAACAATTGAGGTTACTTACACTGGTCCACAGTAGAAAGAGACAATACAACTATGATAATAAAATCCAAGACCGTTCTAATTGTGGAACTCAGAATATAAGAGTGCCCATTCGATGTATTGAAGGAGCAGAAATAATCAAGAGGCTCAGAAGTGTCGTGGAATATTGCCAATCGTTAACTCAAAAATATGAGTCTTTAAATTTTAATTTTTTGTTGTGGAGATTCAGCTAAAGTCAAACAAAATAACAATTTATACCATGTTGAACAGTTTTAAGCACGCTTGATTAAATGATGAATTTCAAAGACTAGTAACCTGTGTTCCAGTCTATGTTTTGAAGGTATGCATTGAAAAAACAGTCATTTTCCTGAGGCCGTTTTCAACAAAATATGTTGAAATTTATACAAGTTAATAGCATCTGCAGATAAAAGCTCATATTTCAACACCTGTAACAAGGCATTTGCAAGCGGCAATTTTTTTAGCAAAAGGTTTATTGCCTTTTACCTTTTCGTGTGTCAAGTACATTATATGATAATTTATGAAGATTATTATTAAACGCTTATTCCACCTAAGACGTAATTTTCAATTTGGAAAGGAAAAAACATTGCTTAGTCTATAATTAGGTCGATAAATGTGGATTACAACACAGTTCAAAACCTTAGATTTTGATTCATATAAACGTATACGCATACAGCTAACCATAACCTCCGTAGGTATCTGCAAGGCATTAACGCATGTAAACTTTTCAATCCTCCTCGACTTGATCTCATAAGCTCGATACTTCTAGAACGACAAAACACTAGAATAACGGTTTAGTTCTCTTTCACCAACGAACTTGAAGACAGTGGTCAGAACGTACAAGAACAACATACATGAAAGCGCTTCTTGACAGCTTAGTTCGTCTTCAGTATTTTGAGTAACGCTGTCACGAAGCAGTCACCTAACTGGGCCTTTATTGAAACACGTTAAATAAATTGAAGCAATAGATTCCCTTGAAATCTAAAACACTATTCATCAACTGTTTATATAAACAGTTACTTTCTGCAGGGTATCCCTTCTTCTCACACAGACATGAATAACCCGTTCTGTTACTAATGGTTACATTTGAATAGTTCAGTAGGTTTCTGCGTGTTGAATTAATATAAGTGGTCAGAAAACGAAAAGTAAAACCAGCAGCTGTCAATGAAATGGAAAACATATCAAGCAGGAAGTCACGTATAGTGAGTTTAAGAAAAGGCCTCATTGCTCTTTGGCGATTTATTCCACTTTTGTCAATTTTTTCGAAGCCTTGTGTTGAACTAATAAATGTAACTGCCCTTGAAGACATCATTTCTACCAGATTAACAGTAGTTATAAATGTCCCACCTTCTGTGGATGGATCAGGCAAAGCTCTGAGTACAACAGATAGTTGAAAGGAACCTAAATTTGGAATACACAATAAACTACTCAAGCCAATATACTATGTTCATCAAAAATTATATAGATTCTTCAAAAAATAAATATCTCGTATTACGATTGTATACTATTGACGATATATTTTGATGATATTATCGTCTCGTAATAGCAAAGACTTTGAATGTCCTTCACCAAGACTTTGTGCCGCGATGGCAAAGAGGTTTGAGTGTTGGATTTTGAGTGTGAGGGTTACCAGTTCGAGCCAGGTCAGCTCCCACGTAGTGCAGCTATTGCGGTAATTGTCCACTCTTGACAAATGGATCAAATAGACC
>JANTCA010033448.1:0-20968 GCA_024741275.1 Chironex yamaguchii | reverse complement strand
GTCTCAGTTTTTGCAAATTAAAGTTTAAATTTAGCAAATCATGTAAAGGAAAGGCTGCAGAGTCGAGAGCTCGTGTGGATCTGGTCGTGGCTCATACATAGCCATTCCGATCGATCTGAGGTTGTTTCCTGACAATGTTTTTTTCAGATGTAAAGGTGTAGAGCACGCGACGTATACCCAGAGATGAAGGGACTGTTTAAGAATTGAAAACCATACAAGCTGATGTTGTCTAGTGTATTTAGAGAAGAATGCTTCCCTTGGCATGATATAGTTAGTTTATAACAGATGCAACTAGTTTAGCTATTGTGGCCATGGTTCCTCCGTACACCAAGAATCGAAGGCGTGAAATTGGCTGGCACGCTGGACCAGGCATCTCAATGTGCAATTCCCAAAATGGTTGAAGTACCTCCATGGAAAACGTGGATGTCACAGATAAGAGAAGACCTCTTGAAGGAACACATTTGTATCAGATATGCAAAGAAACTTGCAGCGACCTTTGCACAAAGGGCCTGGCAAAGACGTTAATGGCTCTGCGCTCTACCTTTCACCATTTACTGACGGAGAATTCTTTGTTCTTCCCTGTGTCCTGGCTGAACCAGTGTCTCTTTTCAGTCATTGACTAACTTGTCTGAATTTTGTGTACGTGGTGATTGATATAATCTCTGCTCTACTAGGTAATGGAAATGTGAGATTTCCTTGTTACAAGGAAAGGCACTGGAAGAAGAGGTCATCTACTGGATTTGTTGAGTTGAATCTTCCTTTGGTAGTTGAGCAACGTAAACGAGTGACACTCGATAGTTTTGATAATTGATGAAGCAACTTCACAGTAGACAGAAGGTTTTCGGCCCGGTTAAATCACTTTACTTTCCTTGTTTTTTTCATTATCTTTGATATATTGATGTGCAGTTTTATCATCTAAGATTTGTTGTCTTCAATTTTAGGGTCCATTTAGAGATCCATCCAAAGTCCGAATACAGAGATATAAACCATTACATCCTACTCTGAGAGTTGCTACGTCATATACGTCAGTCGAAGAAGCAAGGTAGGCAGTACTTCCTTTATTTCTTTTCCTAAGTTGTTCATCGTGAGAATAAGAGTTGTACATTGCAAGGACCTACTTGATTATTATGTCATTCTTTCATAATTTGGAGTCAAAATAGCTTGAAAATAACGAGGGCGTTTGTTATTCTCAAGCAGGATCATTTTCATGGAGAGAATAAAGTGCTCTGAACCACCACTTTTGAAAAGATGGTGATTGATATTCTTACAAAAAAATAATGGTTGTTGAATGAGCTCATTAACAGGATTATAATCCAGAGCTAGACCTCCACAGCCCCTTCACCAACTTAAATATGATATTACTTACAGAAAGGGCATTCTACTCAGAGATGATTATTGTACACTAAATTATTAACATGCAACAAAATTGCGAAAAGATAATAAATATTTTTCTTGATGTGTTTAATTTTTTCAACATCTTATTAATTTCCATTGACGAGAGATAGCGTTATCAAATATGGTGCTTTAGCTCGCTAGCCCCACTTAGTGTCACCTCTTCTTTTTCTGCTTGTTGCAGATTTGTGGGTTTCACCGCCCAATCGGGTCATACCAAAGACTTGTAAAGTGGTACAAACTGCTTCACAATGTAACACTCTACACTGACGGTCAAAAGTGCTACCAATGGACCAGCCTTTTATTGTAGTTCTTGCTGTTTTTAGACAACTGTTTGGTCCTATGGTTACGGAAACGAAGTTAGGTTCTGACCTCTATACCGAACGATGTCGGAAGAAACTTTTAAATTTACTTTACATAAAAAATCTTTTGCTGGTACAAGGCTTGAAAAATTTGATGTCACTATAACAGGCAAAAGTGGCACAGCAACTAAATACCAGTATTAGTGAACCAATGGTTCCTGGTTCAAACCACTTAATTTCCGCCTACGTTTCCGAGCGTAGTGACTTCTAACCGTTCCCGGATGTGGCTCGTCCTAACGAAGTCCTGCACCTCAAACCAGAAGAACCATGGAACATCATGTTTGCGTCAATGTGATTCAAGGTAAAATATATCATTTAAAGGTTGTATCTATAAACAAGAAGTTGTATCGACGAACAGGTTGTATTGACGAACAAGAGGTTGTATAGACAAACAAGAAGTTGTTTCACACCTAGGAAGTAGCATCTTGTTGACATCATTCATACGTATTATTCAGCTTCGCCATACGTTAGAATGTTGGACTTGAAGTAGTATTTTCACTGTGAATCAAATTTTTTATTTAATTTTATCGTCCCTAGTCAATTTACTAGACAGAAATTATTGATTCACCACGGTCAGCTCACAAACAAACCAAAGACACTAAACTTGCATTTCAACTACAGTGACATCACACAGTGAGTAAAATCCAGAATTCCAAAGGTGTCCTCTGAGATTAAAGTACATTTGATAAGGCTCTCTAATTCAACTTTGGCAACTCTCAATTGCCATAACCGTTTTACTAAAAATGCGTCTACTCTCTCACTTGCTGTAACTCAACAGCGGCTTAGAGTGTTGGAACTCAGTAAATGCGGTACGTCAAATTTAAGGTGATTGGCTGAAATTCATGATCACACCTGTTAGATTTCTACAACTAGCAACCTACACAGGACATAATGTAGAGAAAAGTGCAATCAAACGTGATAATCCATTTCTACATAGTACCTACTCAAACGTGATTTCTCAGTAATATTGTTTATTAAACAGCAGCAACTGACAAACGTTGTGGCTCGCTAACTGCTTTCAAATTATAACTTCAGCCACTTAATCTTCCAGACTGCAACCGTGTTTACTGTTTTATTGACGTTTGCGACCGAACCAGCAGTGGACACCAAATGGCGCGAGATGGAATCGTATCCCTGTCATGAGATTGAGTGGTTTTAATTCAGGTGCAGTACGTAATATACAGTAGGCACTTCGTATTACTTAAGGGGGCGAGGAAAGACCCAATCAACTTTTCTAAATAACTACCAACTACACGTGTTTTTTATAAGAAAACCACTTTTTGCCCGAGCCTTAATTTTCTTAACTTTTCCCGAAACTGAGATTTTCTCACGATTTTCTTAACTTTTGTTGGAATAAACTGGCTGGAACGGGTTAGTCTGTCTTTGTTGGACCTCCATGTACACGGCACTATTGATGTGACACTAATGCGATATCGTTCGGTTTTGATATAGCAAGTTTGATCTTTGTTATCCATAATTGTCAAAGAAAAGTCTCGATCTTTTTAAAAGAGCTTGCAAAAAATGAGCTAATATCAATTTCTGGCACATAAGAAAGATGAACTACGTAACTTGAGCCTTGTGATTTTCTTAAGATTTTGCCTTTTTGAGCCTCAATTTCTTGTAAACTTTTTTCTTATAAAAACACGTGTATTTGAAGCATCATACTTTGCAGCAAGATCGCCGGAAATACGGTGCTCGACAGAATGTTTCAAAAGCGTCATTTGCTTTAAGGCCCCCTGGTGTTGTAATGATGCAGTGAACGTCCACGAGATGTAAGAAGATGATACAAGGGGGTTACAGGGATCTGGTGTGAGTATTTTGACAATTCGTGTGAACTAGACTGTTTTAGAACTTAACCTGCCCTTAAAAATGAAATACTAGTGCATGGTCATGAAATGTAGCAACTTCTTTTCGTGAATGTTGAAAGTCAGGTAGTCTACGTCCGTTCTCGACGATAATGAGCTTTAAGGAACAGTATTCGTCAGCATGTAAGTGACCAATTGTCACAACAGTGCTTGCAGAATGCCTGGAACTAGCTGAGGTCAGCAAAATCTGGCACCCTAAGCCCTGTCATCTAATTAGTTGGCTGGTCAACAAAATATGATACGTGAGACAATCCTCTATTCTAAGGAACATATCGAGTGTGTTTTAAATTTGCTGGAGAGACGACCGAAAAATGATGTAGAAAAATACACGTGCGCCTAACGACACGTCTATTCAAACAGTGCAATTATCCTCCCAGGAAATCTGTTTAACGTATGCAGATGCAAAGGTGTTCGACTATCTCTCAATTTAGGATTGCTTCTTGTTCTTTTCCTTTTTTAGGGAAAAACTAAAGGCTGATGAATGGAGCCGACGAGTCATTGATCAAAGGTATGGTATAGACTGAACATTGATCAATGTGACCCTTTTGACCTCATTTAATTATATTAAATTAGGCGATATCGTTTAGAAAATAGGTTTCAAATGATACAGGACTTTTCTTGAATAGGAATAATTTTTTGCAAATCTTGATGTTATAACTAGCTTTTCGTGGTTGAGGTGCCGTTTGTGATTCTTCCACAAAGAGTTTCAGATGCCAGAGAGCAATGAGCGTAACAGTGAAATGAACACCCTTGCCGTCAACGCACCATTTACGTTTTACAACAGACACTTTATGGCCGTAGGGCGAAAATTCACGGTTAGATTGTTATCCCTTTGTAAAGTGTAGTTGTTTTCACTTAAAACTATATTACTAAAATGGAAGTTACATCACATCACAAATGTCGCTCTTTTTTCATTAAATTGACAACGGACTTGATTGAAGAATTAGAAGACGAGGGGAATGTCTTATCTATACAGACGTGAAAGAAATACACCTAAAGGGGAAAATAATGTCCTTAAAGCCCTTCGTTGAGCTAACTTCTTTTAAAGAGTGACGCACTCCTTAAACGCAAGCCTTCGTTTAACGTTCCGAACGCAGTCAATGACGGACACTCAAAAGGTGCAAATTGTCGGATTTTGACACCTCTGTGATAGACGTTTTGCACGGTCTTCTTTTCCCGGTACTCTAAATATGTTAAATCAATGTAATGCAAACACAACGCCAACCTGTTTTATCAAACACCAAAACATTGAGGGTCCTCTAAAGAAAAAGGGCCAAAAGCCTCATGTGGGGTGACCATAGCTATGTGCAGCGCCAGTTGTTGGTACGATGACCGTTCGTATCAAATGTATTGAGAAGACAGTAGCAGACCCCACTTTTCGTCTGAGGTAATTAATAGTTTTTGCCACGAAAATCAAACTGGAATTTGATTTTGGTTCCTGTAAACTATAAAAAGGGCAATGATATCACTTTTACAGTTTTTAAAAAGAATAGATAAACTAAAAGGTATATAAAAATATATAGGAGGAAGGTGATGTCTGATGATGCAACTGCTGAAAACTTACTAGTAGTGAATTGGGGAAATTTACTAGAGCTTTAGTGATGACATCGCCTCTCGTTTTACAGATATACAGATACTATCCAAAAAATTAAATTCAGGCTTGTGAAAGCTTCTCTTCTAAACTTGTTCCTGTATTTCAGCCTGCCATTACATCCCAGTACTAAGACCAGTCCAGCAACATATATTGTCTTTGCATTTGATGATGAAATGTTTTTGCTTGTTTTGTTAACTACCATTTGTTCTTTTTTCAGGTTTTTACCTTTCTCCAAATCTGAAGACGTCTATCAACCACTCGTTCACACCGAATCACCATTTGAAAGGTAACTGTTATTGTCTATTAGCCTTACAATACTGTTTTTTCATCTTGTCTATATGTTCAACTCCTCCTTTGATCTATACTTTCCTCGAGTATTATTTGCAACTTGAATATTTTTTGTTGGTATGATTATTGCTTGAGTCGAGTGCTGTAGAGGGTTTGAACCAGCATTTGTTGTAAGGCTCGTGAGACTGAAAGACAAAATGTAGTGAGGCTAAAACAATAGTATTTCTAAGATGAACCTACCTTTTCGTGTTATGAGCAACCTGAATACTCGTCCAAAGTCTTCCAGGTCTGCATAGAAACAATACTTATGTACTGTAGGAAATGTAGGGTTTAAAAGGTGGGCCTCTCAGGTGCTGAAGACTTGATTTATATCAAGTAATGTGCCGGTTACCTCTCCCTAAGGTTTTAAATTTGTTTGTTTTGAAAATTAAACTTATACTTCTACCCACTATGATTTAAGTAATTAATTCCACTGTTGATGCACTTGCTAAGAACACTTGGAACAGAAGAAGAAGTAGGGAAATTCGCAAATAGAGCAAGAACTTGGAGATGATATGGAAGTGTAGATACGGCTGGTTGAAGAGGTTGATTTTAAGTGAATAATTTTACGAATTGTAGTAGATTTGTCTGTGTTCTCTGGACGTGACCAAATGGTGTTTACTACAGTACGTCGTAGACTGAGAATTCCAAGTATTGCTCGCTAAAAATGACTAGACGTCACCTATACCAGGGGGTTGAGCGCTGCCTACAATATCTCCTGGTGGTATCACCCAACAAACGAGTATCTTATTTGATGTTGTGAGTCATCACGAGCCTGGAGGAAGACTGGTACCGTAGTCTAAAGAGAAGCTATGTGGTATGCTCAAGGCGATTGTAGAGGAAATCACCGGTCTGACGTGAGCAGATTTGCTTGTTGAAGCTTTTCTAGTATGGCCAATGACAGTTTTTACCAAAGCAGTCAATGCTTTGACATATATGAAATATGGCTCTTTTTTGATATTATTATTTGTCACTTTTTTCAGGCCTGGACCAATTGCACTCTTGTTCCAGGGTTTCTCTTTCTAATGATATGTTTGTATCTCTCATCGTTGATGAAAAGTAATACCTATCTTTTAATGCTTATTTGTGAGTGATGACTAATTGATAACCTTCATTTTAAGTCTGCATTATTCTTAACACCGACGAAATATTTCCTTACACATTAGACCAGCATATGGGACAAAACATTTTCGTGACGTAGATTATGCCAAGCACGTTTCCTCCAAGGTAAGTCGAGTTTTTACAGTCTTGGTATACGTATTTTAACCCCGTCAAACGCTACTTCGGCCTTAGTTACCAGATATTCGAAATAGCCTTGTTAACCTGATATCAAATTTATTAACAAGATTTATCTTTAAATTTTGTATAGATGATAGTGATCAAACTTCTTCATTCCTGGCGCGAATGTTACTGTTTTGTGGGTGTTTTTTAGTCATAGAGATCAAGTTAACTGCAAAAATTATTGAAGAAATTTAACCGTTTTGTTTATGCCTGTTTCCCCTTTTATTTCAAGCCATTCCGAAGACTTGTGTCGCCAATTCCAATTTTCGATCAAGTGGGAAAGACGTACTAACCGTTGGTTTAGGGGATGGACTGCTGACCAAGGTTTGCTTTGTCCCTAACATGTACACATCAAAGTGAACTACATGGCTTGTGAGTAGATGTTTGAATTTGCATTCTTTGCAGACAAAAATTAGACACAGTATTGACAAAAACTCACGTCTTTAAGGTGTAAATATATTTTCTAGCACTTTGCCATATTTCCGTAGTAAACAGTGCCCGTTAATTGTACGTGAATTCTAAACTTGCTCTCTGTAAATACGAAAACGAATTGCAAATTTTACGTAACCATATTGAATAAAATGATGTTTTGAATAGTTTTCTTTCCTGTCCATTTCCAAATCAAGGCATTATTATAGTTAAAAATGCTTTCTATTGGTGTCTTTGAGAAGACACTTATTAACTCAAAAGTTCTTTACCAAACCCTTTATTTTCACTTTCTGCTGGGACACTTCTACGTGATGCCTCTTTATGCATCCTGCATTCATGAGGTTGTCGGTTATGTTTATTGGAAATAGAAAACAGAGAGAAGAAGGAACAGATAAAGACACAAAGAACATTGGTTTTAAATTGGATTACAAAAGGAAATCTTGACTGTGGGAAGATTTAAAGCATGGCAGTATTTGTTTAAGAGAAATTCGCAGACTTCTAATGCTTTCTAGCATGCATAGCAAGCAGTGCATTAACCCAAGTTGAATCGATTCGGGAAGAAATACGCACAGGGAATATTCCGCAAAGAGCGATATTTGAATCAGAAAGGTAAAGAAACCAGTGCCAGTATAATTATAGAACGGGGCAGAAGTTCAATCCTGAAATCACCGAGATTGAACGTCTGGTTACGTTCATTTGCTTTTGGGCCCCAAAGACACAACGTTTTCCAAATGTCATTGACTACACATAAGGATATCGTCCTATTCGCGCTTATGTTGCAACATTAAGTACCTTTCATGAGCACATGCGAGATTTGTGAAACAAGCAAGACATATATTGGTGAATTTACTCGTACTAGTAGGATGCATGTTAAGAAATCCAACGCGTTGGTCTTCGCATTCACTTCAGAAAATGTTATGTGTACAGTCTAGGCATTCAGACAGACTTGTACACAATCTTCCCAGACCCTTTAAAACAGTATACCTTTTCTCTTCTACCAAACTAACAACCATTGCAACAATTGTGCACCTCTTCCACTGGGGTTCATAACAAACGCAACATAAATGAACATATCATTTTGAAGACCAATTTTGCACGCTGAACACTGCGATAGTATTCGTTTTGCTCCTGAGTTTTCTGTGTTACACAACATTTGTTATAGTGCTAATAGCACAGGCAGCTATGTATTAATTATTACTGTGTAATGTCCTTGCATGATCATTGTCCGTGTCTTATGTTTAGATATTTTATTGCAAATTAAGTGAAGGATGTTGCAGACTTGCAGGAGACATCCTAACTCATTCTGCTACTTATGCCGAAACATTGTCCATTCTGCTACATTGTCCATTGCGCATCCCCTCACACTGAAAGAAGTTTATGCTAACTTGTCACTTCTTCTGAACAACATTTTGGATCACAACACTTAAATGCTTTGTTAGGGCTGCAGGGAGGCTACACAAAAACATGCTTTTTATGGACAGCCGTACAGATTCCGTACACTATCGCAAGTGCAATGGTTACAGCAGATAGAATTTGTACCTGGCTGCCATAATATGAAAGCTCTACCACTTGTACCAGCAGAGAGAATGCTTCTATCTCCACTTCACATAAAGCGAGGAGTGATGAAGAATTTTGTAAAAGCACTTTGCAGCAGGGGTGCAGTGACTGGGGTCAGGGGGCTACAGCTCCCTAGCACCATGTCTGTCAGAAATTGTGAAAATCAGACTACTTCGTTGGAAAAACTTTGGAAAAGTTGTAACTCAATTTACCCAGCCTGTTTACGTTAGAATAAAATCTAACTTGCTTTCTTTAATTATAAAAGTAAGGATACAGTTAAGAACGTGCCTGTGTGTGAATGAATTGGCTTTGCGTCGTTTTATGGTGATGATATGCTTAATTACGAAACTAAGCTGTAGTTTTTGCTAATTCCCCTTAAAGGGTCGCAATATTTAGATAAAACGATCAAGAGGGGTGTCTTTTGTGTATTCATTCCCTTTGGCTAGTATTTTGTGCCTTTGTATGATTCAGTGATTTAACATAATGCCACCAAAAGCAAAGAGAAGGAATGTGGCATTTGCCTTCGAGTATTGGACAGTAATTATAGGAAAAATCATAACCAAAAATATCACAAAGATAAGCTGAAGGTAAACTCCCTAACTCTGGCATGGGAATCAGCTACGCTCAGTAATGAGTAAGCTACAAAACAAAACAAAAAAGTTGAAGAAGAAGAAGCACATGCCATCCAAAGACACATCAGCCATCCAGAGTCCATTTCGTTTCAAGAAGGTAATTTCTAAAGGCACTAAAATGTTGTCCTTGTTCTCAGTATTTCTTTTTGAAGTTTCTTCTTTTGTCTTAATGCTAGCACCTTTTTGCTGTCTTTCTATGACATTTTCAATTTGTGGTTAAATATGGCCCTGTATGAGCGTCTTGTCTGCCATGGACAACACACCACGTAAGAAATATTAGGCGCAATTTTTTTATCTGCTGTAAACGAATAGTGTGTCACAAGCCTTCTATACGCTCTCTCCAAGCCCTTTCTCTTTGGCAATCCAATTTAAGATTTTCATGGTGTTTCAAACTTATCTTTCAATCATTACAACATACTGCATGAGGTGAGGGGTTTTCTAACAATGTTAGATCGCAGCATCAAGATAGGCATCAATACAACTAGTGTTGTTACCCTAGTAACAAGGCAACGTTGACATGCTTTTGCTTGTATCTCAATATTATTTTCTATCAGATATGTTTAGCTAAATCATTACTGATGCAGTTGTAGAACCCTATAAATAGCGTAAGTGGGAGTGGAGGTGCCCCAGAAAGAAGGTATAGGAGAGTGTGATACCTGGCACTGAAGCCCTCTATTTGTAGGGCTGACATGGCATTTAAGGGTAAATGGTCTCCTTTCATCGGTACCCTTAGCAAAGATTAAAGTGCAATGGATTAATATAAAGATTGTTTGACTGTTATTTACCATCTATGACTAGTGCTACAAAAGTGAGCAAACTTACATGCAGGGACTTCCGAGTCATATCAAGATTGGAGGTGGTGAGATAGGGAGGATATACAATGCTATTCTGATAGAATTTGCAATGCTTGATCCAGAAACATTCCAAAAAAGACAACAGGAAGAGTTCTCTGCGATTTCTTTTTCCCATTTAGCTGGAAAATATAATTTTGATTGTGTTGTACTGAAGGAGGAATATGTTTCTTTGGTAGAAAACTACTCAAATTTAAAGAAAGCCACACCACTTGCAAAGGACGATGACATGACATCCGATCGACAACTCAAGAAGCAGTTTTAATACTGTTTTAAAACTAATAATAGACTGTCATTTGCAAAGCTCATACCCTCAGCTCTACTATCTTTACAAAATGCTTGTGACTCTACTCATTGGCTCAACAAACTGTGAACGTGCCTTTTCTAAGCAAAAGATCATTAAAAATCGCCTTCGCTCATCTATGAATCAAAGTCGTCTTGCCTCGTTAATGCTTAGTGACATTGAAAGGGGTCTTTTTAGATGCTGTCAGTTACGACGATATCATTGACTCTTAAGTTGCTTGGAAAGCTTCTTCTGCTGGGCTAAGAACTTGGACACAGTTGATAAAAACTGGTTCAAAGTTGTCAAATCCGAATGATATTATGTTTTTCCTGTCCAGAGTTAATCGTTTACATCAACTTCCTCAGCGAGTCAGTTAGAGGCACTAACCTTAATTAGAGTTTGAAATATTTTTAAAAGGTTTTTGAGAAACTTTGTCGGAAAAAATTATGTCATTTTTATTACATGTAGTCACCCTCTTAGGCTTATCACAATGTTCATGTTCACAGATCAATATGGCGGTTGTTAACACGGCATCCATTCCATTTTAACTTCTTATAAGATCAACTATTTTGAGATCTTTCCATAGAGGGAGGGCAGGCCAGATAATTTTTAAGTTGATGAACGGATTTGTTTCTTGAAGTGTGATGAGGCAAACATGGGTTTGGGATTACCTTGTTAGCGCACTTTGAATTCACATCTTCTTTTAGACGCTCCCCGTCGCGGTAAGATAAGGAATAATGATATCTTTGGTTTCGGTAGTCATTACTTGCTCCACTTTTTTCATTCGATTAAATGTGTTTTGGCTACGGGCATAGACGCCCCCGTCATTTAAGATAATAAAAATGAATACAACGCACGCCCCAGGCGTCAATAGGGCATGATACGGTGTAATAACAAACTAATTACGTAAGTCATCCTGGTCCCAGGGTACATGGTTGTCATGGTGATTTCCACTGTCAGTGAAGGTTGAACAGGCGATATTCGCGGGGAGTGTCGTGTTGTAAAAATGGCGCTTACACAACAGCACATGGCCAGGAAAATCTTTTGCAAATCTGTGGCTTGGTAAGCTTTATGTGAGTTTCTTTCCTTCCTTTTTATTTGTTTATATCTTAGTTATAACTGTTCTTAGAAATGGATGCTGTAATTAAAGAGTAAAACCGAAAAAAACTTGAGCGTCTCTGTCAGCTCTCCGTTAACACGTGGAGTAGAAATTTCGCTTCCCTAGACCGAGCTGGGCAAAGTGTTTCAACTAAACTTTGTAACTTCGCTTGAACACGTGTTGTGACAATGTGAATTGCATTGCTTACTATCACAAGTTAAAATATTTTTCAGCTTTTAAGTCATTTAACTTGTAGATTTAATACTTTCTTTCTGCGGTCTAAATCGCGTCTACTTTACGTCCAAGCTATCACAAAAGTGTAGATGGGGCGAAGATGGTGGACTTAATAAACCTACACACACATTTCTAAATTAGTTTGTTACGATTTTGTTTTGCTTTATTACGCATCTGCGTAATTGGCGTCTTTTTAAGCCACAAATTCGTTGTTGAATCGACATTTCTGGAAAAAAAAGATCGCATAATTATAGCCCGACTCCACGAGTCATAAAATTGGTAATTCAGACAATTGTGTATCTTTGTGTGGGGTAAAAAGAGATAACTTAAATAACGTGAAAAACGTCCATTTTCGAAGCTTAATATCACGTTTATCTGTTTTCCAGAGTGTTATTTTGATGGCTTGTAATAATTAAATGTAATTGAATGACTGGCTGTTGTATAAAAATCTTAGTTTCGTTTAAAGCTTGACACTAGAACCAGCCAGAAAAAACTTTCTATCGATGCAGAGATATTTTATAGGAACAAGTAAACGTCAGCTATATTTATACTGGACATTAAGGGTATAGGTTGCTGCAGGTCACAAAAGGTGACAAAAAGTTCTAAATTTGTGGTTACTGGGGCACACAATTTGCCAAATTGAAGCAAAGTGTTTTGGCAAACAGTCGTAATGCCCCCTGGCTATTTAGCCCTCCATCCACCTGTGGCTTCGATGAAATTAAGCTTGCTTTTCAGTAAAGTCTTCTAGCCTGAGATTCTCTTTCGGAGTGAAGGGATTGCAATATAGTGTCTCGAATTTCTTAAGGTACCATTGCTCACCATCGCTTTCCATCGCTTCATTGTCGGAGGCAACAGACGCAGTGATTGGGAAATTGTTTATGTATATCCGTCTGAAATACTGTGTGGATTAACAGATTTTTATTGCTCGCCACAATAACTCGTACTTAGACCCGGAGTCCTGGTGGGGACAGGTATCAGGGTGTAACTACTCCCACTTTTGACATGCAAAAGCAATGTGGCAGGATGCCACTGCGATCTTCTTGATCGATTGAGACTCATAGATTCCACGTTCAACAACTACATGTTTAATTCATAAATTACCCTCCTCCTAGTTTTGGAATCTTAACATGAAAAGATTTGTATCCGTTCAGGTTAAAAGCGAAATATGAACCGTTTGAATATAACATGAACCAGCACATTTATTGTTACGTCTAACGAAGGAATCGATGGATACCAATGTGTTGAATGTAAATAAGGAGAAGTGAAGAACGTTATTTGCAATTTCACAAACGTTTGCTTGGCGTGTCTTCTTTGATCGTGCTGCTGGTTTGTATTTTTCTGAAACGTCTCATGCTAAAAAGAGAGATGGGTAGCCAGTCTAGACATACAAATTACCAGTGCTGTTTATTTGATAAATTAGTAGTAACTGACTAGTTAAGATGCATTCTAAAACAGCACAATTGAAACCTAAGCAATGCCTGCTTATTCCCGCCAAACATTGCTCTTGTGTAAGATATTACTAATGAAGAATTTCCTTCCCAAATTACTTCGTTAAACGAGTATACCTACGCAATGAACTACCGTCCACTTGACATTATTAAGCACCTTTAGTAATTTACAATTCCAAAGACAGTTAGCATGAACTCACGTGAATGGAAATCCTTTGCTGTAGTAGGTAATTAGGCCAAAGTTTTTAATCACGACCAAAAGGGTACTTGTTTGAAATCGTTGTGAATCGTATGACGTTTTATTGAGTCCCGCACACTGTTGATTTCTAACTCATCTGCTTTACTTTTCACTCCTTTCGAAGTCTCGTAAACCACCGGGTCGCCATTTCAAATCATTCTACTGTTCTCCTGTTTTTGTCGAACGTGTTCTGAGACAATCACCTTGTGAGTTCGACCAGTCCTCTCTGTAATGTTCTTGTCCCATTTTGTGTTCTTGTTCTTCTTGTTGTATCTTGAGCACTAGTGTAAGCCCTTTTTATAAAACAGTTTTATCCTCTGATGACGACAACAAGCAATAAACACACAACTGTAATAGCAACCAAAATAAACAACTTTAATCCATCAAAATGCTGTCAGATCTTTGAAGCATAGAAGGGTATCAGGTTTTGTAGGTGATGAGGATGTGTACGTTTCGGTATATTTTTGATAACAAGAATACAATATTTCTCTTTTCCCCTGTTAGCGAAGGAAGCGATTCGTCCACTCTTTGGCAGCCTACGATGTTTTCGTTACAGGCATGTAAACCCTTCTTCAGTATTTCAATAACCTGGATACCCCTCTGTTAAATAATTTTCTCACTTTTGACAAGTAGTGATAGGTACAAGGGTAACGCGCTTCCTGACATGACGAGAAGAGGATTCAATTTTGCCACTAGTTGCAAATTAGATGAGCTTTTCATTCCCAAAAATTGCTTTCCTGTGAGCGTGCTGCGGTATATTTTGTGCTTAAAGCGGGTCAATGGAAGGTAACCTTAGTATTTCCTAATTGCTATAATTCTATAGGTGAGCACGTGAGTATTTCTGGTTTGGAAATTAGTAAAAAAAGACAACGTGTAGGAATTAAGATCAAAGCCTTTTTGGCTGGACCAAACTAGACAAAAAGATCCTCGACACCAATTAGTTTGTAGTTTCAAGGTTACAATGTTGGGGAGTCTGTGTATTGCTTCTTCTGTTATATTCTTGTTTAATTTATACCTTGGCTTTAAAGACTGGAATATGAGGACAGTGCTTTGAATCTTGTATTCATTTACCTTCTTACATGAAAGAAAAGTTCCTATCTCTCTTTAATTCCATGTAACACAATATTTAGTGCATTTCAAGGCAAGGTAAGAGTTGCCTGAAATGAAAGGAGATAACGATGTAAGAAAGGGCTCTCTGCAGAAAAATCGGGTCTTTATCCATGTGATGTTAACGTCCTCATAAATCAAGTCAAAATGAGATATTTCATTGCAGATTCAAAGACAGGAATATGAGGACTCTTGTATTCATTTACCTTCTTGCATGAAAGAAAAGTTGCTATCTCTCTTTAATTTCATGTATACTGAATGTCAAAATATGGGTAGTGTCAGGGGAAGAACGTATCTCGCCATGTTCTGATGTTGGAAAGAGCATTCACCCCCCCTCCCCCACCATCCCTCACCAGCCAAAGAGCCATATAGCTAAAGTAACTTGGGAGACCTTATACCAGTTGAAGATACTACGTATGTATTGAATCAAGTACCCACATCATATACCGTAACATTAATGTAACTGGACAAATTTGCTCTTTGGAATATTTACGCCTTCTATTCTACCTGTCGCTTTACAGTTCGTTATGGAATAGCCTTTTTGTGGTACAAAACTTAAAAATCGCCTTGAAAATTTCCGATATTGCGCTGAAAACATACCCACAGCCTTTTTCGTCTGTCACTCTTCAGAGTATGAATTGACATACAGGAATGTATACATATATAGCAACCTATTATACGAAACATATATCGGAACTAGCCAATCATAAATAAGGAAGGAAAAAAACAAAGAGAAAATGAAGAAAGAAAGCATTATTGGAAGACTTCGAGTGCAAAAACGAACTCTTTCTGCCTACAGACTACTGCTTTTCTTGTTTTAAAGTAGACTCCAATACACGTAAATGAAAGGACGATCTAGCTGTGCCAATTATCCGAAAATTCTCGTCCTTATACGTTTTGGCGCATTCCTAATTTTTTAGTAAATATTGGCCTATGGCAGAATCGCATGTTTTGGCAGTCATTTTTGCTTTACTAGCGCGAGATGGCTGTTCTCTAGAAGGAATTGATGCTTGGCACACAGTGGCTGGAACATGTTTGATCCTGTCACCCAATCTTTGAGAAGTGCGACCTACATACCGAGCTTCACATCGGCACAAAAATTCATATTCTACGAAGCTTTTTGTGTGGTAGGTACACAGTCCTTGTGAATGGATGGTAAGATCTTCCTAGTCGTGTAAACAATTCTTGGATTTACAGCAGAGAAACACTTGACTACAGCTTTTTTAATCTCTGTCTCTGTTCAGACAGAAACATTGCCTAGTCAAGGAAGTTTTAAGTATACAGAACATTTTTGAGGCCAAAAACTCTTTCCGGCTTAAAAATCAGTGATCTTTCTCGAAAAAGACTGGAGCAATATCCTCTGGATACCAGTTTTCAATGAGAATAGACTTCATTATCCGTAGTCTAATTTATATTTTGAGCAGATACAAAGTGCTCTATGGGAAAATGTTCTGAGGAGGTTGATTTTCCTCTGTTTTGGACCAAAAGAATCACCGTGAATGTGCTGTCCAGTAAAAGCAGCTTTTCGATAAAAACTTTCACAGTTCTTTAATGCTTAGTTTTGTAACAATATTGTTCAGTTGGACAAAGTCTGAACTTTCGGCTATCATAAACAGAACTTCGTCTAAGAAGCTGCAAGAGAAAGGATTCCCGATATGTGTTCATCTAAAACCACAACCTGCGTGGCAAAATCAGACAGTATTGAGAACCAAAGACAACTTTTCGTTTTCGTGCGTTCATAGATCGCAGCAATTAAGAGAAATTAAACTTTTGTCTACGTACTTGGAAGCAATATCAATAGGACCGAGATCAAAGGTATAAAAGATGATGAAAGATGAGATAGTTTTAGTTATGCAACCTTACTGTTTGTTACAACAACTCTGAAGAAAGGTTCTCATTCTAAACCTTATCGGTAAGAATGGACAACTCTTCCCATTTTGTTGTTATGCTATTAACTATGATGTACTAGGGAATGTGAAATGAACTGTTTTTTAGGAAATATAACTCAAATGAAATACTACCAAACGCCACAATGATGTTTGCGACGAAATCGCGATGAAATTAGGATGTTTGATAAAAAAATATTTAGTGCATTTCAAGGCAAGGTAAGAGTTGCCTGAAATGAAAGAAGATAGCAATGTAAGAAAGGGCTCTCTGCAGAAAAAGCACCGAAAGTTCAAAAAGCGAGTTGTCGAGACACGACAATGTTGCTTTAAAGAAAATCAACCGTGCGCTAATGTGCATCAATTTGGAAAAGGCAATCAAAAGCACAGCATAGAATTAAATAAAGTGAAATAAAATATTACCTTTTACCTCTATTCTGCAAGGGGGATCTTTGAGGCTGCCCGTCGGATTTTACACTTAAAATTTAAGTACCCATAAACTTTTGATTTTGCCTAAACCTCTGCCCGTTTTTTCTCTTTAAACAAATCGAGTCTTTAATCATGTGACGTTTACGCGCTCATAAATCAAATCAAAACTTGACATTTCATTGCAGATTCTTGCAAAATATGCCTTAAGAGACCTTCCGGAGCCTCTACTGAATAGTGAAAGAAGACTCGCATTTACAATTTGCAACAATGACGCTACCTGCCTTAAACCCCTGATGCGTCCGTCTGACACTGCAGATGTTTACACTAATTGCATCCAATTAAATGCCATTGGCTTTTACGTGTTTTAACTAACACTTTTTTATGCTTAATTGCACTTAGCTGATGCATCATGTTTCGATTCTATGAAATAGACTTGTATTCGTCAGTCTGTTATCCTATATTAGGTGTTCCCATATCCTAACCTCTACTTTTTAATCACACTGCAGCCCCCAGCTATGTCTACCTCCATTTCCTGGTTTTTGTGTGTTCTTGAAATGATGTTGCAATGACCCTTGGTATTTTTTGCTATGGCATCTCATTTTTGTCTGTCCATCTCTTGCTTCCTTTTTCTCCACATCTTTCACTGCATGCCTCCACGTTACCTCCTTTTTTCAACAATCGAGAGCTTGCTTTTGCAGGATTTCTTTACTTTTTTGATCAGTATCTATGTCCTACTTCTGCATCTCCCACCGTATGCTACTAAATGTTATCACATTTAAACCCCTCTGTGATTCTAAATGTTTTGTTTTGTTTTGCTTTTCTTTAATCTGTATCTTTCCCTATCTCTCTGTCAGTGCTCTTCCCACATATCCTTTCACGCCTTATTGCGCTGGTCCTTATCGGAGTGCTGCCCTATATCCTCTATGATCGTTCATTTTCTGTCATTATTCTTCTCTTGCTATCTTTTTGGAACTAGTTGCCATGTTCGTGCAATAGCCAGGTCACAAATGGAATATCATACGATGGATCTTTACTTATCATTCAATTCTTCTGGTCTTTTATGTTTTCTTCCACGTTTGCTATTGAACATCAGTGGGGTTTTGTGAAAATATTAACAATGGAGGCTCATAAAAGTGAAGCATGGGCTTTCATAATTAAAACACCTATCAGATCATACCCATCAAAGGAATTCTAGGTTTGCTTGGAAAGTAAATCACTCGAGCTCCTTCTTTGGCAAATTGTTCAAGACTCTCAGAACTTCGTTTATAAAATGCCAATGTAGTGTACAGATTCTCCTCTGATGATAATGTTGTATCAGGGACTAATATTGGCTTAAGTTAAGATACATTCTAAGGTACTGGCAGAACATTTCAGACGAAAGCAATTCCTTTTTATTCCTAGCAAACATTATCCTTGCTCATTGAACTACCATGCAGGTAATTTAACATTCCAAACATAGTTAGCATGAACTCACGCGAATGGAAATCCGTGGTAGGAGAAAGTAATTAGACCTAATCCTAATCGGCATCTGCTCTAATAATAGTGCTGTTAAAGCCGAATTTATTTTAACAAAATGCCAACTACAACAGCTGATGGCAACTGTAAGAATGAAGTTTAAGAGGAACTAACAGCATCAGCTTCAGTATAACGTGGCAATGAATCATATAAACAGAAACGTGTGAAAGAAGCTTCACTTCAATAATTTAAAATATATATCTAAATAGAAGCGCTACAGAGTTTAAATTCGATATGTTATTCAACAGTCATTTCGTATCTGCTTCCTTTACGATTCCGAAGGGTTACCGGTAGATAATTTATGGTAATAAAAACAGTAATAATCCGGAAACGGCTTGGCGTGACAGAACAGCCATGCAAATCAGGTATATATTAGAGAAACTACTTTACGCCTCTGTAGATATGAAATCAAATAGAGAACTCCTCCAGTGAGTCTTGTCTAGAAAATCTTTGGTGTGGTTCGTGGATCAGTTTCGTGATAACGAAAAGGCCGTGATAACACGGAGGTTTGAGTGTTGGCTTTTGAGTCTTCTGAGAGTTGCGACTTAGAGTCCGGTCGGCTCCAACGAAGTGCAACTATTGTAGTAATGCTCCACTCTATAAAAACATCAAAGCACTGTGTCTGTTGAGATACCTTTAACTGTCTCACTTCCCGGCTTTTGTAACACCCATAATCCCTAGGGTACTACCTATGTAACGCCCTATCCATGTAAAGGAAACTTAAAAGAAGAATATGATCAACAAAAAAGCATCTCCTGAAGAGTGATTTACTCATGAAACAGGCTTGTAGAGATGAAAGAAACGTAGTCCACTTTTTTCGTCCATTCTCAGCACTTATTACGCTCTATGGATGCGAAATCAGCTCTGTACTACGAGGAAATCTAGGAACAAACACTGTATATACATAAAACAGCCATTAAAAGAGCGGCATTCATGTAGGCTCGATGTCTGTAGTACTTCTTCTTTCTTTCCTTTCTTACTGCTCTCCCTGCTTTGCTCTTGTTCTGTCAGCGTCAATATTCTGCTGCTTTTCTGTGGCTTCCACTGCATGTTGTGGCTTACCACATTCCACATTTCGATCCACTTGCGTCTGGATCTGGTAAACGTCTTTTGATGCCTGTTCGACATGTTCTCTGATTCGATAGTGACTCATTTTCTTCTGCATTAAGCTGCACGTTTCGATTTTAACAAGTGCACAAAATACCTGAGGCGAGGCAGTTAGCTTTCTTTTCCCATATGTCACAAACCATTCCGTTTTCAAAAGGATATTGATTAATTGTATTGTTAAAATTGATTCTTCACATGAACCGTTATGAAAAAGAAGTTGAACTATTTAATCACGGAAGGGATACTACAATGTTTTTACCGTCTACAAAGTAAAGTAACTGCTTTGATTTCGTCTTGAAGGTTATTCCGTGGCAAACCACTTAAGAAATTTGTCAGATATGAAGACAATGGGACAGTCCTTCGTATTCTTCCTTGCTGCGTTGACGTTTTTCGTCATGATTGTGTCAGAAAGTCCACAAGAATCCTTGACAACTACAGAACCTCATGCCAAGTCAAATGAAAAGTGGAGTGGGGTATTAAGCCAGTTGCTTTTGCATCGGAATCCTGTCAGTAGCGGTGGGGTTTTCAGCAACATGAAAAATACATCATTTTGTTCAGCCGTGAAGTACACAATGATTTTGTCTTTCTCTGGCTGCTTGACTGTCAGAATACCCAATCATTTTTGTTATGGGCAATGCATTTCATCGTATATTCCAACCGATCAAAGCTCGATTTTAAGATGTGCCAATTGTCACCCAACGAAAAGCATAAGGAAGAGAGTAGTGTACATTTGCATCAAGAACGGTGAACTAGTCAAGAGGTTTGCCAACGTCGAGGTAGTAGTCAAATGCTCTTGTCAATCCTTCAAGTGTGAGATACCATCAAAAGAGTGAGATTCAAGGCACGTATCAGTACCACTTTGCCTCGAAGAGGAAGTCCATTCCACTTTGATAAAGGTGAAAAATGTAAGTGCAACTAAGACACACTTTTGTGCAATTTTATTGCTGTCAAGTGATGCCATTTACATTAGGTATGCACAAGTATTATAAGCTTGTGTCCTTCTCTTTGTAAGAGTAATCGTAGATTTGCTTAGCTAAGAACGTGAAAGGACCACGCTATATTGCGTCCCTTATTGGCACGAAGTGGCAGCCCTGCTGGACACACTTGCAGCCTTAGTTTCAATGTTATTTTTCTTGTTTTTTGTAGTGTAAGTTTTATTTCTCCAAATTTTCAGGGGGCCCGCAAGGGGGCCGCCCCCAAACCACTTCTTAGCTCCGGGCCTGAATCATTTTCTTGTAATTGAAAAATCTTTTTTGGCACAAAACTTGAAAATCGCCTTGAAAATTTGCGACATTGCGCTAAAATCGTACTTAAAAGCTTTTTTCGTCTGACACT